>ML319357.1:0-112422 GCA_005239505.1 Nicotiana paniculata | reverse complement strand
TAAAAAACTTCAGCATCTTGTGCTGATGTTTTTCATGACAAATATACATTCAGTGCTGAAGTAGTAGAAAATGAACTAAAAAACTTCAGCATCTTGTGATGATGTTTTTCATGACAAATCTATTGTATCGAGGAGGAAAAACTTCAGCACATTCAGTGCTGAAGGAGGAAAAACTTCAGCAAAGTTTTTGAAAAAACTCATCAAAAAACTATAGAACACAGTACATAACTTAAGCATATTATTAGTGCTGAAGTTAGCCAAAAAAATAAATTGTTTAGCAAATAATTCACCAAAACTTTAGCAAAAAATCTCAGGTATCATGAAAATCAGTCAGATTCGAAAACTTACAATTTGAATTTTTCTTTGGGAGAGGAGATCTGAGAAGAGACGGAGGATCGGTGAAGTGTTTTGTGCGTGATTCAAATGTGAGAAGAGACGTACGTGATTCAAATATGAGAATTTGAGGAGATCTGCGTGATTTTTATATGTTATGTCAGGGGTAGAATGGTCATATTAGTGCGGATTTTTTGTCAGCTGGCTACCAAATCAATAATTTTTAAAAATAGGATATAGGTTAAAAGGTAGCTGCTATGTAGGACATGGCTGCAAATCGCCCCAAATTGAAGTGGGCCTTTAGCCCAATTAATTACTAGTTCTGTCCACTTGCTTTTGAAGAAGCAACAAGAAGTCCAAGTTTATAAAATAATGTAAAAATTGCGCGGGGCACCCTATTTGGTCGTCCCCATTTAATTTATACTCATTTTTTTTAAAACTTTTAATTTGTACCCACTTTTTAAATAACTTCAGCATCCTTTTTCTCGCTGAGCTGAAGTTCGCAAGTTAAGCTGAAGTTCGCCAGTTACAAAAACAAAACTTCAGCATACGGGGCTGAAGTTCCCAGTTACAAGGACAAAACTTAGAGCTGAAGTTTCCCAGTTACAAACTTCAGCTCTAGAGTTGAAGTTCCCCAGTTATAAAGACAAAAACTTCAGCTGTCGAGCTGAATTCGCGAGTTACAAAACAAAAACTTCAGCTCTAGTCCCAGTTACAAAGACAAAAACTTCAGCTGAAGTTCGCAAGCTACTTCAGGCCCGTCTACTAGAATGCTGAATTTTTACGTTATTGCCTTTGCTACTTCAGCCCCCTATGCTGAAGTTATGCGCAAAAGCGGGTACGCTTGCAATTTTTTTATAAAACAGATATAAGTTAAAACGTGACACAAAAAGTGGTTACGGATACAAAAGCACCTAAAATAATTACATGGACTTTGGAGGAAAACTAGGTTTTACTACTACTTCTATCTTGCAAATCTCAACCGTCACAAGCTCCCACTTTCTTTCAAATTTCAGAGGTTGGAGAGAAAATACTAATGTCTCTCTTTCCTCTTTTCTTTTCGCCACTGCCGCCATTGGAGCACCAAGCTCCGTCCCCTCCCCTCCTTTTAAAAAAAAATAAAAAATTATATACATTTATATAAATTTCAGAGAAGAGAGAAAAGAGAAGTCATGGCTCTCTAAAGTTCTCCTCTCCATGACTTAAAATAAGGGAAATTTACTGGTCGTTTCTTAGACGACGTCCACCAGCCGCGGCAGCGGATCTCAAGCGGCGACGAAAGTCAGATTCTGATAATCGATTTCAGATTAAATTAAAAAAAACCATTCAAAAGTTAAACTGATTAACTAGTTCCAACACAAAATTCTAGATACCACAGTATAAAACAAACTGTTTTATCATTCCCAATTTTATGACAGATTATTCATTAAAAAAATATATATACACATAATTTTATATTGACACAGAGTAATAGAACTATTCTAATATATTTTATCGGACCAGAAAATCTGCCTATGACTCTGATATCAATGAAGGAACATGCGATAATCTAAACACATTAGATAGAGCATAGATCGTAAAACGAGAACTTGTTCTTCGTGAAGCGGTAGCGAAAACAGATAAATCACGGTTAGAATTATTGGTCGACGGTGATTGTCACATTGTATTGGAGCAATCCTCAATTACACAGTCTAAACCCTAGTTTAGTTGTGGGAGAAGATTAAGGGTATAAAAAGATATTGCTCAGAGAGTATTTTTAATGTACACACTACCTATATAGGGAATATTAGGATTAATTAATAATTTTATTGAGCCTTAGATCACTCCTCATGGGTGAACCCAATATGAAATAATTACGTTCTTAGTATTTAATTTTATTTTTGTTGTAATTTTGCCTTTTTCTAGTGACTCCACTCTCTACTATAATTCTTCGTTATGTGTTCTAGTAAAAGTTTACTTTGTGGATATAAAAATTACAATTTTATTCAACTTAGAATTTTATCTCTTTGAAGAGTGATTTACATTTTTGAAGGGTATAAAAGTCGATCAATATTTGAGAAATATTTTAATCGTTTAATATTTAGCGTAAAATATTATCTTTTTATATATATAGATGTATATATATATATATATATATTGTATTGGTTCTTGATATATAATTATGCTTGTGTTATTATTGATTTTTGAACAAAATTTCGTCAATTGAATTTTATGGATGGATATATTAGTAAAATTTTACCAATATAAGACAGGAACCGCATTCTAGCATTGCTAAATCTCCACATCATATTCTTATGAGTTATTATTCATATTCTGCTTTTGCTTTGTTTGATGATTATTGAAAATTGATCTTATATTTAAATTATAAATCAATCAAAAATAATATTTTTAACGCCAATGGAAAATAAAAAAGCTCTTGAACTTTTATTGAGGCCAATTCTTTAAGTGATACATTAACTCCTTCAAGATATAAATACTCAATGGAAAAAAAACCCTTTTTAAAAAATAATTTTAAAAAATTGACGGACTAAGATTTTTTTCACTATGAATTTTCGTAAATCAACTACGTACTGCCATAAATGTTATGCTTTTAAAAATGATTTATCTAATAAGATGGTTCCTCTAAAACTAATCGGTTATTAGGGTAGGAGTTCTTTCCCAAATTTCTTTAAAACGATATAATCGAGGGTCAATAATTACAGGAGAGACAATGAATTATTCTAGAAGATCAACATGTTAAATTAGACGTCGCTATTACATGATAATTTCATAATTAGGTCATTTTTAGATCATATGCTCGCGCTAATAATAATAATAAACTTACCATGTTATTTTGTTTCCCTTGCTTTGTTCATTTTGGATAAATCTGGATAAAATTTATCTATTTATCAAACTCATAGTTTATTAAGTTTGAATGTTTTGACTTTTGGAAGATTAGTATAATAAAAGTAAATATTACGAGAAGAAAATATGGTGCTCTCATTGTTTGATGCTAATGATGGTAATTATTTGTTACCCCTATGTTTCCGTACGTGAAAGTACGCCATAAGTAAATTGATGGAAGCCCTGAAATGAAATGTTACATCCCGTATTTTTGTATGTTAAAGTTTCGTCGTAAGTTAATCGACGTAAGTTCGGAAATGAGATTATTTTGACATTATAAAAATTATGCTATTTCAAACTAGTGATGAGTAAATTTGTGAAGGTGAGAGGGTAAGCAAATTGAAGAAAATGATTTTCGTCGAAGTTTGACATTTTGAGATAAAATACGGTCCAAGCTACAATACCCCGTATTTTGGACTAGTGTCATACAAGGTACCACATGACCATGATAGTAAGGTGTACAAAATATGTGAAAAGTGAATAGTATTTTAAGTAATTTGAAATAATTCTTAATTATATAGATAATTGGGTAATTAATAATTTTTAGTGGGATATTAACTTATTAATTCAAATATTTGGATAATATTTGATGAACCCACGTGGCAGCCCATAAGGTTGGATCAAAACCCAAGTAGTGACTTTTGGTTTAAGAAATTAGGTGGCATTTTATGAGATTTTTGGGTGGCTAAGTCATCCTAAGTGGGGCCCACTCCCAAAGGTTAAGAGACATCTCTAATTCAATTTTGAATCTCTACCATGCCATTGAGAAGGGCTCTCTAAAGTCACAAAATGCTTATCTTCAAGTAACGGATGGAGCTTACACTTTAAAAGATCTCTTCACTTCAGTAAGAGAGATGCATCTACAAGTAACAGATCCATTTTAGCAAATTCATACGGAGTTATACTACGTAATAGCAATAAAATTTACAATTCTAAGGGAGCCGATACAATCTTTTTCAAGAATATCATACGGATTTTTTCCTACTTCGATCCGCCGTTACATGTCTTTTTCTCAATTGACGTATGTTTGATGGATTGTCAAGAGAACCGGCTCAGGTATGCTAAGGCTATCCCTTCTTTCTTTTTGGCATGATCAATACAATACAAA
This sequence comes from Nicotiana paniculata, assembly GCA_005239505.1. Classification (NCBI taxonomy): domain Eukaryota; kingdom Viridiplantae; phylum Streptophyta; class Magnoliopsida; order Solanales; family Solanaceae; genus Nicotiana; species Nicotiana paniculata. Next base: position 108,098 of record ML319357.1, on the reverse strand, counting down.
CGAAACGAGCAAATGCACAACTTTCATAAATGACTATATTCATAGAAATACTAGAGGTGCCTATATTCTTGATTCCCCGTGTGTCATATTATTCTATCATCTGTTCATGGGTCTCAGAAAATACGTAAGTTGATAAAGTTTATTTCATGATATTAATCAAAGGCATAATGGTCTTATGACATTCCGAGAGATTTTATTGACGTACTTCTCATGCATTGCATTCATTTGTATATGTACATTGACCCATGACCTGATGACGTTATATACGCGTATATATGTGTGTGTATATATATATATATATATATATATATATATATATATATGGGATATGGGAATAGGTTACGGCGTTATATATGCACCACCACCTGATCATCTGGTATACGTTGATGATTTTGCCCACAGTGGCCGAGATGATATGATGGGATGCCCCCAGAGGCTTGATGATGTTATGTACACATATACCTATGCATGGTTTGACATTTATACGCATATGCATGGCATTATAAATATTAATAATTCCCAGAGTTATTCAGACTTACATGTTGAGTCTTTTACTCCATGTTTCTCCATGTCTATTATTTACTGATTTTCATTCCTTACATACTCGGTACATTATTTGTACTGACGTTCCTTTTTCTTGGGGATGCTGCGTTTCATGCCTGCAGGTTCCGATAGACAGGTTGAGAGTCCTCCAAGTGGGCTATCAGCTCAGCGGAAGGTGTTGGTGCACTCCATTTGCTTCGGAGTTGATTTTTTGGTCAGTATGATTAGGACATATATTGATTAGTATGGCGGGGCCCTATCCCGAACTTTATGACATGTATGTACTCTTAGAGGCTTGTAGACATATGTTGTGTACGTGAAAGATTATATGGCATTGTCAGCCTATGTTTAGTGTACGAGTGATCATTTTGGTCTTATAGGCCAGTATGTCATATATATAAGTTTGTATTCCCTCATGCTTTACTCCGGTTCATTTACCTATGATAGAATGATACAAAAGATACGTTACATTGGTACTCGGTTGAGTAAGGTACTGGGTGCCCGTAGCGGCCCATCGGTTTGGATCGTGACAAAAGTGGTATTAGAGAAGTTCTGTCCTAGGGAGTCTACAAGACGTGTCTAGTAGAGTCTTTTTTATGGGTGTGTTGTGCACCACACTTATAAGTAGGAGGCTACAGGGCATTTAGGATTGTCACTCTTTCTTCTTACTCTAGATCGCGTGGTAGAGCTCACTCATAAGAATTCAAATTCCCAACTTTTATTTTATTCTCAATAAGACAATACCTACATCCAGAAAGACAGTTGGTAAGAGATTGAATGTGGCTATGGAAGAGTTGAGTCAGAGGAACTCGATTTTTCATGATGCTTATGATGAGTAAATTTAAGGTCTTCAGTAGATGTGTGTACTAAGACATGTAAGCCTCTTGATAAGGACCTTTAAGGAAAGAATATCTATCCACCCCTATGGTGAAAGGCAATGAGAGATTCAGAAGATAGATACAAGTTTCAACAAGTAAAAGAAGCAAGATGAAGAAGGGTACAAGGCGCCCAGTAATGAAGATTATCAGTATTTACACTTTAGGCAGAGGAATATAAGTCTTTTGAGTTACCTTCAACAATAACATAGGTATGTACAATTGGCCACACCCATCTCATCTATGCCCTATAGAAGCTAACAGAAGTACTATAAGAGAAGGACGGATATCAGGATCCGGCTGGGGTTCGAGTGACCCAAAATGGTGGATGGATTATTTGCGTTAGTTGACATTTCTGAAGGATATTGCAAATGTGATAATAGATCTCCTTGCAAGACACCTGAATGGGTGCACTCTAGAATAGTACATCTAGATATGAATACTAGAATGTTCAAGAAACTTTTTACAAAGACATGCACTGAAATCGTGGAAGGGATAAATATTACCTTAATGTGGCTCATATCCCTAGTAGAACGAGAATGTTAGGCAACTCAAAGAGCCAATGGATGGAGCAATAGGAGATAACAGAAAAATAGTGTCATGTTGAAGTTTAAAAAATAAAGTGATAAACACAAATATTAGCAGGGAAATAAGAAGAGAGATAATTAAGCATTATGAGTAAGATGTAATACATGGATAACAACGGTAGATAAAAAAGATGACAGTAATACAGAGTCTATAGTCAAGTGAAAGGAAAATACGAGAGGTGACATGCATTGAGGCAACAAAAGAGTATAGGTCACAAAGTCATATCCTCATTTCGAGAAATAAGTTCGTGACTCTAACGTGATTACCAGAAGGAAAAGTTAGACACAAGAGTAATAGAAATCAGTATGGGATGGTGAACAAGATAAAAACATGAATTAGGGACTGAGTGATTAGATAATAATCGGCATCGTGAGAATTTCAGATTGCATTCCGGCGATAATAGAATGGACGACAGAAGAATAAACTTTAAAGTTCATTCAGAAAGACGCTTCCCTAAAGCAAGAAATGTGAGCAAGGTTAATCTTAAGGGACTATGTGTGCCAGTTACACTAAGTGTCACCCTCGTGAGTAAGGAATTTCGTTATCCTTGGTACAGAAGGATTACCGAAAGGAGAGTAAGGGTCATCGATGATGTGAAAAGACGCCAAAGATGAAGAGGTAAAACATCTATAGGTAGATCGTCGTAGCTCTAAATCTTAGTACTCCCCTAAAGGGGGGAATATGGAGTGATGTGGCATTAAGTCAGAACTAAGTGGTTCTAGTAACTATGGAATCGTAAAGGAAGAATGTGATAAAAATGAAAGAAGGGATGAGATTTCACTTATTCAAATCCTACAGATATGCTACGATTCCACATTATGCAAATACGACGTCAAGGAAAGGAAGTAAGGGTTCCTGCCTAAGATGTTATTGATAAATAAAGAGCCAGTGCGAGACGTAAGTTAAGACAAAGGAAATGACCCAAGAAAGATTACCCAGAATATTGATATGAGAATTGGCCAACGAGCAGTTAGCAGTTGATTCGGGCAAAATTTAGTTATGGCTAGACAAGAGGATACAGACAAAATCAACAGATCGTGCAAGACAAACATAGTGAACCCCAACATGGGGAATTCAGTCTCGCAAATATGACATGTGACCCTTGAGAAATATTCAGATAAGAGTTGGGGTAGTTAAAGGTGCCGTATAAGTGTTACAGAAATAAAAAAGAGTGCCACTGGGAAACAGTCAAAGTTTAAGTTCAAAAGCAACCCTACAAGCATGAGTGTAGAGGTAACTAACTAAGGATAATTATAGGTGAGTACGGAAAACAAAAATTCCGTCGAGTATACTATGTAATAAGCTCGCAGCGTTACAAGAGTCAGAGGTTCTTCCCTAAGTACTACAATGAAAGACTAGCTGAGGAAATAAGGAAGAAGTCTTCAACCTAAGCATAATAACTTGAAGAAGAAAGGGTCATGTAAAAACAGTCTCAGTACAACATTGTATGCACTCCATAAGAAAGTGGAACCTACCGTAGCTAATGAACGGGAAGTAAAATCAAAAGTAGGATTTGAGACCATATGAGTTGCACAAAAAATTCAGCATACATGGGAACTAAGATAAGCTAAGTATGCACGCAACCAGGGGGCAGAAAGACCAGGAAAATTAATTGCTTACATTTAAAGAAAGCTGAGATGGAATGAAATGAATTATTCAATCAATGATCCAGAGTTAGTTCATTACGAATGCACTTAAGGTTTCAGAATATTATCCATGCAACATATATGTTGACAATCATACAGCCGTAGATGACTCTGGTATAAGTTAAAAGAAAGAATTGAGTCCATGTCATAGACAAAGGATTGAATTGTTAGATGATGGTATCATGGATATTCCATAGCGTCTATGAAAGGCTAAAGTAATAAGTAATACCATGAGCCACGGATTGAAAGATAGCTTAAGCCTACATAAAGGTTGATCAGAGGAAAAAGGAAACTAAAGAGTTACATCAACCAAGTAAATCAGGAGTCTGATTATTGGACCCAGAAAAATTATAGAAATCGTGATTGAGAACATTGCAGGATCACCCTTAACATCATAGGTACACTATAGATAGTACAGTAGCCATATTCTATAACGGCTCTACGATAAAGCTAGTTAGAAGAGTACCAGCCTCATAAGAAATCAGTATGGAGATCTCACTGGATTGTGTATGCACCAAAGGTGCAAGTATTATAATAGAGCTTCAAGTTGTGGATGTGAATTATACCTATGTGGAAGAGAGGTTATGAAAGAGATAAAAAATGTGAGGCGATATTTTAAGGTAAGTAAGGTAAAGGTCAACAACATACGAGATATTCAAGTTCAGAAGGTTGTGAATAGTCCATACTTTGTAATAGAAGGCTAGAAGCGCTGGGATTAAGTATTGATAGCAGCGTCGTCAGTGGCATATCTTCCAGCCCATGGTTTCTAGGTACTGAGAGGTCTAGTTAAGAGAGTAGAGAAGAGTTAGAGACGATGTGATTTGTCTCACTTGATGTTCCATAATAACACAAGGAAATCTATGGTACAAGCAAGTTGAAGGAAGGTTGCGAGTAGTGTAAATGGATATGTGTAGGTCGCAAGCTAAAGTATGGTACATCGACAAGGTTTAAGAAGGCATGAGTAAGGATAAGGAAAGGAAAGTGAGAAGGTGACGAGAATGGATAAGTCCTTGGGATTAAGCCCATGAAAATAAGAGAGTTAATGGTTTCTCTAAGTTATAGAAAGTTCAGTATATCCTGAATGAACTCAAAGGAGTTTAAGACTAATAGCAATTAGAAGAGATGGAATGCTGGCCTGGTAGTAGAATAAAGGTGTAATTGTGATAAATAAAGGATGACGTTTGAGCCTTTGATTGAGTAATGATTGGAAGAAAAGGGGGATTTCATGAATTCTATAGGATTAAAATACCCACGTAAGGTGTGAATCACATTAGGATGCTATGAAATACGGTTATTGAAGTATAGTATCGCCCTCAGGTGGATCAGTCTAATCATTTCAGATATTCCTCGATGAGACGTGAGCCCTAGCGACAGTGTTACATAAGAGGTCAAATTATTAGTGGTAGATTATAGATCAACATTAAGGTTAATCAACAATAGATGAATAAAAGTTCAACATTATGAGATGATATCTGGCTGTCATTCTTAAGATGAACAGTAACGAGGTAGCATTAAAGGACTTAGATTTATATATACATCATAAGCAACGAGAATAACCTGGAGATTGGAAGCAGGCACCAGTAATGATAAATCGAAGCAAGAGTTATGGTATTGTATGACCTACCTAGATTCAGTAAAGTCACAAGGATGGATAACCGGGATTGTGAAACAAAATATAGCAACAGTCGTAAGTTCGACAAAGTACTGAGAAAAGAACTTCAGTATATCTATAGATGCCCAGAGGTATATCTTGTCAAGATCTATATATGTTTACAAAGTGAGGCATAGAGATTGGCTAAAAACTGGAGGAAAAGGGAAAGAAGAGTCGCATGGGCGCACTTACAAGGTTAGAGTCGTACAGGCTACATGATAGAAGGTAGCAACAATTACAAGATTGAAAGGGTTCCGACCATAAATCATGGTGTGAGAAAGAGGCCTAAAGGGGGGAATGCCCTGTACTTTGGATTTATTCACAGAACAATTGCCTAGATGGAAAGAGGAGTACTAAAGTATTCGCAAGAACTATAGGTTATGATAATGATAAGTGCATCAGTCAAGCATCAGTCAACATTTAAGGACGAATGTTCCAAAGGGGGGAATGATGCTACACCCCATGTTTTGGTAAGTGAAAGTATGCCATAATTAAATTGATGAAAGCTCGTAAATGGGATGTTACATCCCGCATTTTCGTATGTTAAAGTTTCATCGTAAGTTAATCGACATAAGTTTGGGAATGAGATTATTTTGAGATTATAAGCATTATGATATTTCAAACAAGTGATGAATAAATTCGTGAAGGTGAGAGGGTAAGCAAATTGAAGAAAATGATTTCTTCAAAGTTTGACATTTGAGATAAAATACGGTCCAAGCTACAATACCCCTTATTTATGGACTAGTGTCATACAAGGTACCACATGACCGTGATAGTAAGGTGTATAAAGTGTGTTAAAAGTGAGTAGTATTTTAAGTGATTTGATATAATTCTTAATTATGTAGATAATTGGATAATTAATGCTTTTAGTGGGATATTAACTAATTAATTCAAATATTTGGATACGATTTGATGAACCCACGTAGCAACCCATAAGGTTGGATCAAAGTCCAAGTAATGACTCTTGGTTAAGAAATTAGGTGGAATTTCATGAGATTTTTGGGTGGATAAGTCATCCTAAGTGGGGCCCACTCCCAAAGGTTAAGAGACATATCTAATTCAATTTTGAATCTCTACAATGCCATTAAGAAGGCCTCTCTAAATCCACAAAGTGCTTATCTTCAAGTAACGGACGGAGCTCACACTTTAGAAGATCTCTTTACTTCATTAAAAGAGATGAACCTACAAGTAACGGATCCCCTTTAGAAAATTCATACGAAGTTATACTACGTAATAGCAACGGGATTTGTAATTCTAAGGGAGCCTGGTATAATCTTTCTCAAGAACATCATACGGATTTTTCTTTACTTCGATCCGCCGTTACGTGTCTTTTTCGCAATTGAAGTATGTTAAATGGATTTTCAAGAGAATCGGCTCAGGTATGTTAAGACTATCCCTTCTTTCCTTTTTGCATGATCCATACGATATAAACGAAACGAGCAAATGCATAACTTTCATAAATGACTCTATTCATAGAAATACTAGAGGTGCCTATGTTCTTGATTCCCCATGTGTCCTATTATTCTATCATCTGTTCATGGGTCTCATAAAATACATAAGTTGGTAAAGTTTATTTCATGATATTAATCAAAGTCATAATAGTCTTATGACGTTACGAGAGATTTTATTGACGTATTTCTCATGCATTGCACTCATTTATACATGTACATTGACCCATGACCAGATGGCCTTATATATGCATATAGATATATATATATATATATATATATATATATATATATATATAGGATATGGGAAAATGTTACGGCGTTATATACCCACCACCACTTGATCAGCTGGTATACGTTGATGATTTTGCCCACAATGGCCGAGATGATATGATGGGATACCCCCAAAGGCTTGATGATGTTATGTACGCATATACCTATGCATGGTATGACATTTATACTCATATGCATGGTATGACATTTATACGCATATGCATGGCACTATAAATATTAAAAATTCACAGAGTTATTCAGACTTACATGTTGAGTCTTTTACTCCATGTTTCTCTCATGTCTATTATTTACTGATTTTCATTCCTTACATACTCGGTACATCATTTGTACAGATGTCCGCTTTGCCTGGGGACACTACATTTCATGCCCGCAGGTCCCGATAGACAGGTTGAGACTCCTCCAAGTAGGCTATTAGCTCAGCAGAAGGTGTTGGTGCGCTCCATTTGCTCCGTAGTTGCTTATTTGGTCAGTATGATTATGACATATATTGATTAGTATGGCGGGGCCCTGTCCCGATATTTATGACATTTATGTACTTTTAGAGGCTTGTAGACATATGTCGTGTACGTGAAAGATTGTATGACCTTATCGGACTATGTTCAGTGTAAGAGTGATCATTTTGGTCTTATAGACCAGTATGTCATATGTATAAGTTTGTATTCCTCATGTTTTACTCTGGTTCAATTACCTATGATATAATGATATGAAAGATATGTTACGTTGGTACTCGGTTGAGTAAGGTACTGGGTGCCCGTCGCGGCCCATCGGTTTGGTTTGTGACATTCTTGACCCTAATGATAACCCACCATGTCATCATGCCACATAGACACCATTTGGAATATATTAATACCATGTGGAAGCTTACATATGAAGAAGGCTAGCATTTATGAGAAGATTCTAAAGAAGTATGGACATTTCCTTTGGAAGATCCTAGATCTCTATGGATTTTCTAGGAAAGTCCTTGGATTCTTCTAGGCTTGTAAAGAATTCTAGAGAAAACCCTTTCCTTGTAAAATATTAAGGACCTGTGTAACAATTAATATTTACACACTAGCCCCTAGGAGACTAGTATATAAAGGGGGCCATTCATTTGTAATTCACCAAGCAAACAATTCAAGTTCTCTCTAATATAAAGCTTTCTTTAACAATACTCATGTGTTCTTTCTACCATTCTCTTAGCGATCTTAAATGTAGTAAGGCTGACTTGGCATAGCAAGAATGTGAGCACGTTGTGCATGATCGTGAGCAAGTTGTGCAAGATCGTGAGAAAATTATCAAGTGTTGCACGTGTACATAGTTAACGACTAAGTGTCGCGCCCCCTTTTTCTCGCGCGAAATCGGGTTTTCGACATTTCTGAGACAACTCCCTTCCTTTTGGGATGTGATATGGGAATTGAAGAGTCGCCACCTAACGGATTAAGGCGTGGCAGGGAACCTAGAGTAATTAACTCATGAAACTAGTTTGCATCACCAGATATCGGGTAAGGGCTCGAAATTACCTTTAGGGGAAGGTGTTAGGCACCCCTCGAGGTCCACAACAGTAGGTCCCGACCGAACTTAATTAAGCGAATTAGTCTTTAAAGGAAAATAAAGCAATTTAGACAACTATTATTTTAAAATAGGAATTAAAGGGGTCCTAAGTTTTTTAGCCTATAGGATCATTTCCATGCAATACTTGGTAACTTTCCTCAGGTTTGGGTGTTACACATAGTATTAGCGCACGGGTCATCATCTCCTTTACTACCCAATTACTATCTTTCAGTTGTTACTTAAGCGTTCTAGTAGCTTCTAACTCGTGCCTTATGCGTGCACTACTCGTCCCTTACCTATGGTCCTGGAGGTGTTTAGGACCTCTATTTAAGGTGGTTCTAGACTGACCTAGGTTGCTTAAAATGAGAAAATGCTAGGCGACAAACAAAATTCAAATAGGAGTTTCACAGAAGAGCAACTAAGGACTCATGTTAACCTCCACAAATAGTCAACAAAGGCACGCAGTTCAGTCAACAAATTTCATTAATTTAGGATCCTATGGGCAGGATATCTAGATGAGCAGAAACATAATGTAGAGAAGCAGTTTGTTTAAGGCGAGCATCGGGACCTATCAATTTGCCCACTGATTTTGATTTAGTTCTGAATCTGGGCAAATTTCAAGCAGCTAGAGATCACAGTTTTTGGCCCAGAATTCTTAATAAACCAATAGGTTTGCCTAAGTGATAACCAGAACAGTATCCTATAGGCATGGTATCTAAAACTGTTAATTATAGACCTATAACAACGAGTTATTGATTTTAACATACATGTTTTTATCTCTTTAGATCCTACAGGCATGCTTTCTACTTTTGCAGAATTAGTTAACTCCTATAGGCATGATTTCTAAGTGTTGAAACTGATTACAAGCATGATTTCTAAATTTACAACTGATTTTCCCTATAGGCATGATATCTATTAGTTTAAATCCTATAGACATGATTTCTAGGTTTTGAAACTGAATCCTATTATTCCTGTAGGCATGGTATCTAAGTTGAAATTGATATTTTTTATTTCCTATAGGCATGATATCTATTAATCACGTAAGGGCAGAATTTTTAAAGCAAATTGCCAGGAAAGTTTATTCGCTCAAACAAATAGAATCCTATATACATGACCACTAATGCACATTGAGATTGGAAATATGTGTTGATCCTATGAACATGGATTCTAATGCAGAATTATAAAGGACCCATACGCAGTGTCTCTAATATGCCAAAAATATGAAAAATTCAAAATCATAAACATCCAGAAGGAAATCCTATGGGCAGGATCTCTAAACAAACAGTAGCATGCACATAAGGAATCAACACAATGGACCTATAGGCGGGATTTCTACCCGGGCTTGAACAAAGATATATAGAACCCCCCAGCTTTTACTAATAACCCCAGATCTGTTATTACAGAGATTGTTACATTATTACAGCCCAATATGAATGAATTACATAGGAACAATCATTACACTATAGGGAGCCTTAGCAGGCCCAATATTAACCTGTAAACTAGGCCTTCAAGCAAAGCAAGTCTGTAGTATACAGGTGGTCCATCCATGATACACAAAATTGGGCTTCTGGTGTGTCAAAGTTCCCAAGGGTCTCAGGGACCTCGGGCAATGCTCACACCAGAATCTTACTCAGAACAACAGTTTGTAAAAGATTGGAAGACCAACCCCAATGTGTCAGAGTTCGGAGGAGACTCAAGGAGCCTAGGCAGTGCTCTCATTGGGGGTGGTAGGAACCTAGATAACTAAGAGTAGAAGTTTGAAAATAGTACATAAGGGGTAGGGGCAGTTTTAGAAAACAATTTTTTCCAGGAGCATACAGAAACAGAACTCCACCTAGACAAGCAGAATCCAAACAAATTGGCACTGATTCAAACATAACTACTATACCAGTAATTAAAGAAATCACAAAAAGAGCAAGGATACTTGGATTACAAAAAAACTTATTGTCCACACATGCTTGCAATATCTGAACATGTTCAGAGTAGGGAACATTACTGAATCAAACAAAGTTTCACATTATTGAAGATTACTTAGTTCATTAATTACCACTAGGTGAGTCCATATAGACATGTATTAAACAGAAACATGCTGAAGTTTGAAGTATCTAAACAAACAAACACATAGAACATGAACTAAAGCGTACTAGTCTAGAAAGAGGTAAAGAGAAACCATGGATCATATAGAAACATGCTAAGGTAAGCACACAGAACATAGTAGGTTAACAGGAATTGAGGCATGCTAGTTGAGAGAGAAATAAACAGGAACTATATGGCAAACAGAAGCATATCAAGGTTTAAAATAAATTAATCATATAATTCTCATGGAACAAAACAAGATAATAAGAATTAAGGCATAGTAGTTGAGAAAGAGATGGTCAGGAATCAGGTACCCAAACAGAAGTATGTCGAGGTCTATAATAAACTGACTACATAGCATATAAAATAGAACAAAATAACAGGAATTAAGGCATACCGGTTAGGGAGAGAGTAAACAGGAAGGAGATGGCAATTTGAATCCAAGAGTCTAGCCTTGGCTTTCAGCCGGCTAGACAATGCAGCAAATCAGAGTGATAGAAAGAACTCAAGTGTGTGTAAGTGTAGATTTGTAAGAGTGAGCTTGTGTCTCAACGTGTGTTTAAAAATCAGAACAATGAAAGGTTTATATAGAATACAGTAGAGTAAACCAAATAAGGCAGGCAAATCAACGACACACAAATAAGGTATGCAAAAATAAATTAATCAATCAATACAAATCAATTAATAGGAAAGAATCACAGAAGTATCACTTAGATTAAGGAGAATCAATTAGCAGCCAAGATTGAGGTTTAATAAGGTAAGCAATAAGTCCAGAGATCACTTATAGGTCGGTCAAAGCCCAAAAGTCAGGCCACTAATATAATTAAGGAAAGTAGTTTCAATTACGAATCACATATAAGGAAAGAATAGGTAAAAAATCTTTCAGCGAGATATTAGTTTTAAAAAGAAGTACAGTTTCAAACCCTAATTAAGCAAGTAAATCAGTTTAATTGACAGCCAAAGTAAACGGACAAACATTATAACAAGCAGTAGAATAATTAGAAACCTTAGGACATAAAGACATAGAGATGAAAATCAGTCGAAAAAGTAAAGGAAGAAAACCGGAGTTAAACACTTAAATGTTTTAAAACATTTTTGCAGAAACTTCTTAACAAAAATTGAAACCCTAGCTTTTAGGAAAAAACGAAAATCGGTTAACAATGATAGGAAAAAATAGCAGAATCTTAAAGGAAAATTAACAAACAAACTCAAACCGCTTCAGATTCAAAGAGATCTGAACGGCTTTAGCCAGAAATAGTTAGGTTATGTAAAAAAAAGGAACAGACCTGAGAAAAATCTGGTTTGAACCAGAGATTTGAAGCCATAAACATGAAGGTATTATTACTCACAGACATAAGAATGAACACAAACGGATTCATCAAGAACATGAGGGATTTGAACCAAATCTGGTTCGAATCTCTTTGAGATTCCATCTAGCAGTACGAAAATCATAACATCAGTAGAAATAGGAGACCGGGTAAGGCCTGAAATTGAAGAGAAAACCCATGAATCGAAGGGGTTTCAGTGACGGCGGGCTAGGATTAGGAGGAGGGTGAGAGAGAAGAGAGGAGGAAGGGGTTTCAAGGGCCGACGTTTTGGAAGAATGGGTAGGGTTTTGGGGTCGTTTGGTTAATTAAAAATGGAAAGAATATCCTGGACCGTTGATCTCATGAGATCAATGGCCAGAATTAATTCTAGGCTAGGGCGGGTATGGATCAGGGTTATGGGTTAATTTAATTGGGCTGGGGTGGAAATTGGGCTAAGGTCCGAAAATCAATTTAAAAGAGGCTATATGTTAAATACCCAATTAGTTTGATAAATAATTTATAAAAAATAGTTAATACATGATGAAAAAGATATTTATGTATGAAAATGATTTAAAATAATTATTTAATATTATAAAATATATAAAAAAAAGTCATTCGTGTAAAAATAAAGTAATTATGCACATATGGGCTATTGTTGCAAAGTTATTGCAATTCTAACCTGAAGATGTAAATATGATTATGCATAAAATAACTAAAACTTAATATTGATATAAAATGATAGAATTAAGCAATAAAATTATTATAAAATCATTTGTGATGCAATTAGTAATTATTTAGATAATAAAATGTTGGAATAATTAAATAAAAAACCTTTAAAATTACAGAAAATTATGAAAAAATATTAATTGATGCTCATGCATTATTTTGAAAATATATATGCATTTTGAAAATAATATAGGGAAAAATTGGGTATCAAAAGCTGCCCCTCTTTACCCGGGAAGGATGAAAGAGTTGTCGGGTAAAGATATGATGGCCAATTTTGACCGAATAGAGTGATATGAGAGATATAGGCCGCACTCTGGTTTCCGAGCTGCCTACATATTCTTGGTTTTACAGGAATCAGGTCGTATATAGTTCTAGATTCATCGGCGGAATAAACCGACGAAGTTGTCACAAGGACGGATACAAGGTTTCGAATAGGTGAAACGATTATGGTGAGTGGTCAGGTTTCGAAATAATTTGAAGAAGTGGAGCGTGATTGCTCATGTTGGGATAACCGTTACTCACTGGGTCACTTGCAAATCAGAAGATGTATTGCAAGTATAGGCATATAACTTTGAGTAAATTAGACATGATGTAAATTTCCCTCAGACCATGATAATTGTCTTTGGACGGTTGAGGATGATGTCCTTAGACCATGACGTCCCGGGCCATGAATTGTGCGGTAAGGGATTTGCAGGCCATGAAATGATGTTCTCGGGCCATAAAAATGGTACCTCCTAACCATAACACCTTTGAATAATGATATATAAGTTTGAGAGATCCTCAGGCCATGTCACGGTATCTTCTGGCTATGAGGATGGTGCCTTCAGACTATGGCGCCTTCGGACAAGTTGGCGATATTTCATCCCATGAGGTGCAAAAACATGATGCTAGAAGCAACAAGACAAGGCTTAGTCTTGTATGAAGTTGAGGGCAGAGCTTAGCCCGAGAGAAGAGAATAATGCAAGAGAGACAGTGCTTAGTCTCGTTCGATATTCGGGATAGTGCTTAGTCCCATGCAAAGAGAAAGTCGTGCTTAGCCTTATGCCAGATTCGGGACAGTGCTTAGTCCCATGCAAAGAGAAGGCAATGCTTAGCCTTATACAAGTAGAGAGGCAGGGCTTAGCCTCATGCAAGATTCGGGACAATGCTTATTCCCATGCAAAGAGAAGGCAGTGCTTAGCCTTATGCAAATAGGAGGCAAGCTTTAGCCTCAGGAAAATGGTTTGAGATAGGGCTTAGTCTCATGCAAGATGAAGGCAGTGCTAAGCCTTATGCAAATAGAAGGCAGGGCTTAGCCTCATGCAGGTGTTGAGACAGCGCTTAGTCTCATGCAAGATGAAGGCAATGCTTATCCTTATAAAAATAGGGAGGCAGGGCTTAGCCTCATGCAAATAGGAGGCAGGGCTTAGCCTCATGCAAATGGTTTGAGATAGGGCTTAGTCTCATGCAAGATGAAGGCAGTGCTTAGCCTTATGCAAATATGAGGCAGGGCTTAGCCTCATATAGGTGTTGAGACAAGGCTTAGTCTCATGCAAAGTTTGGGACAATGCTTAGTCCCATGGAAAGAGAAGAGTAAGAGTGCAGTATTATTAGCTGATAATGTGTTTTATGCATAGCGATTGCGTCGTCGCGACGGTGTTTGTCATGGTGATATAGTCCTGCATCCAAATAAAATTTTGTGAGTTTTGTGGCGGAAGGTTGGTTCATGCCTTTGCTTGCTCAATTTTCCCCTCTCTGTCTGAAGATCCCGTTCAAGCTATTAGGGTAGCGTTTGCTAAAGAAAAGTTTCCTTTTTCAAAAAGTATACGTGCATAATTTTCAAAAGACATAGTAGTATATAGTTTAGAAATTAGTTAGATGAACCAGTAAATGTGACATAATCAGAGATATTGCGACTTCTTCTGCCTTAGAATTTTGAGGGTCTTCCTCAAAATTCTGCCCCAGTTAACTAGATGACTTTCTGACTGCTCCATACGTTGCGGTTGGCTGAACTTGCTTCGGAATTTTGAGGGTCCTCCTCAAAGTTCTGCCCCAATTTCCGATTGTGGGGAAAATAGAAATTTTATTGAATTGTGACCGAACCCACAGGGCGGCCTACGTATCCCCTTTTAAATGGAATCAGTTCGAGCGTAGTTCAATTTACATCATATAGAAAAGCATAAGATGATTTTACACATAATATCTTTTGTCTACGTTTGAGTTGATGGGCTTTGGCCAGATTTCTCCGTCCATCTCTGCGAGTATGAGTGCTCCTCTTGTTAATAGTTTGTGAACCATGTAAGTGTCGCGCACCCCTTTTTCCTCGTGGAGTTCGGGGTTTCGACATTTTGGGACAACTTATTTCCCTTTGGGATGGGGTATGGAATTTGAAGAGTCTCCACCTAATGATTTTTAAGGTGGGTTAGGGACCTAAAGCAAATAACTCATAAACCGGTTTACTTTACTGGAAATTGAGTAAGGGCTCGAAATTACCTTGAGGGGAAGGTGTTAGGCACCCCTCGAGGTCCACAACGGTGGGTCCCGGCCAAACTTAATTTAAGAGAATTAGTCTTTAAAGAAAATAAATCCATTTAAACAAATAGAAATCATTCAAAACGGGAATTAAAGGGGGTCCTATGTTTATTAGACTATAGGATCACTTCCATGCAATACTCGGTAACCTTCCTCAAATAGAGGTGTTACGCGTAGCATTAGCGCACATGTCATAATCTCCTTTACTAGCCAATTACCCTTCCGCTTTTCCATTATTGTCTAAGCGTTCTAATAGTATCTGGTACGTATCCTATGCGTGCGCTACCCGTCCCTTACCTATGGCCCTTGAGGTGTTTAGGATCTCTATTTTAAGGTGGTTCTAGACTCACCTATGTTGCTTAAAAGGAGAAAACTAAGGCTCATATTTACCTCCACAAATAGGCAAACAATTGCACGCTATTCAAACAAGCAGTATTTATGATTTAGGGTCCTATAGGTAGGATATCTAAATGAGCACAAACATAATATACAACAGTTTGATTAAGGCGAGGCAGTGAGCACCTAGCAACTTGCATAGTGTTTTTTATCACTTACTGAATCTGGGCACATTTATAAGCAGTCAAAAAAAAATAGTTTTGAAACTTCAGAATTTTAATTTTCCTACAGGCTTGCCTAAGTGATAACCGGGAAGAATCCTATAGACATGGTATCTAAGCGTTAATCAGACAATAATCATAAATTAGTGACTGAGTTTAATGGACATATTTCTTCTTTTAGATCCTATAGGCATGCTTTCTATGTGATGAAACTGATTACAAGCATTATGACATAGAAATTGATTCCGTACATTTTCTCTCTATAGGCATGATATCTAAGTGTTGAAGCTGTTTTTACACTTATTTTCTATATGCATGATGTCTAAGCGAATAAAGGCGTTAGCCAATTTTCAAGCAAATTCAACAAGAAAACTCCTAGAAACATGATTTCTAATTCAAACATGGAGGTTCTGAGAACATGATTATTAATGCGGAATTGATAAACGACCTAGAAGCAGAATTTCTAGGATGAAAATTCAGCATAATGAGATAAACCCTATGAACATGGTTTCTAATGCATATAAAAATCATCACAATAGCCTATGGGCATGGTTTCTACCCTGATATGATAAAAGATATATAAAATCCCTCCCCAGCTTTTACTAATAACCCCATATCTGTTTTACAAAGATTATTATTACAGACCAAAAAAATTACATAATGAAAATCACTATACCATAGGGAACCTTGGTAGGCCCAATGTCAATCCTGGAAGCCAGGCCTTCAAGCAAGTGTGAGGTCCACCAATAGTCCATAATACACCGAATGACTTCTGGTGTGACAAAGTTCCCAAGGGCCTCAAGGACCCCAGGCACTGCTCACACCAAAACCTTTTCAAAGAACAGTTTTTGTGAACAAGTTTGGAAAGGCCAGCCCCAGTGTGTCAGAGTTCGGAGGAGTCTCATGGACTCCTTGGCAGTGCTCACACTGTAGGGGCAGGACCCTAGATATATAAGAGTAGGAGTTGAAAATAGTATATAAAAGTAGGAGATAATTTTAGAAAAAATATAGTTTGGATTTTAGCAGTGAATAAAAACAGATTACCAGATCATAAGAACTATAAGCAGGACCACATTTAGCCGATGGAGTTCAGACATGAACTCGGTAGTCAAACAACAGACAAAACAAGATCACAATCAATTCAAATAAGGTTTCACATTGCCTGGGATTGACTTAGTTCATTAGCTATTAGTAGGTGAGAATATAGGCATATATTAAACAGAGATCAACATGATGGGATCAAGTTACTCATCAGGCAGTCTTACAGAAAAGGTAGCAAAGTTGAGAGCATAGAAATCATGAATTAATCAGGAACTTGTTAAGGTAAACACATAAAACAAGACAGGAGTTAAAACATGCTAGTGGAGAAACAGGTGAACAAGTACCTTGGATCAAACATGACTATGCTAAGGTGAGTTAACCATACTAACACGTTGGACAGAACAAAATCACAAGAGTTAAATCATGCCAATGAACATAAACATAAGGGCAATCAGAGATAGACATGTTGTTTAAAAGCAGTAAACAAGGAGAACATAGGTCTAAGTACATAGCATATTGAACGATAACAGAAGTGGAGACATACCAGTTAAGAGGTAGCAATAGGAAAGTGAAAGAAAATAGGATCCAAGAGTCTAGCCTTGGCTTTCAGCCGGCTAGACAGAGCATCATATAGAAGTAACAGAAAGAACTACAAGTGAGAGTGTGTGAGTAAGAGTTTGTGTGTGTTTCTTTATATGTGTTCGTATGTTTTCAAAATCAGAATGAGGGGATTATATAGCACTTAACAGGGTAAAATAAATAAGTCAAAGAATATTATAGTTCATAAATAAGGTATACAAATAAAATCAACCAGTTAATTGCTGCTAAACTCAACTAGTTAGTAGAAATAAAATCCGGGAAAGACACATTAAAATAAGGAGAATCAATTACCAGCCCAGATTGGGATTCAAATAAGGCAGGAAATAAGTCATAGGCTATTTATAAGTCGGTTATAGTAAATCAAAACCTAGAAATCAGGCTAATAAACTAATTAAGGCAAGTAATACCAATTAGGAGTCACAAATCAGGAAAATATGTAAAAAATCACAAAGAAGTACTAATTTCAACAGAAAAATATGATTTCAAACCCTAATCAGGTGGATAAAATCATGTAACATGAAACCAATGAGATAAGTAGAAACCCTAGGTTTTAGAACATAGGCATGAAAAATTAGTCGAACCAGTAAAGGGAATCAGATTTAAACACTTAGAAACTTTAGAATCTTTTGCAGCGAACTAAAAAAAATGAAACCGTAACATTAAAATAGATTAATAATAAAGAAGAAAAAACAAAAAATAGAAGGTTTTTTAAAAAAATACCGGATAAACTTAAAATCATCCCTGATCTACAAGGATATGAACAGACTCAAGTAGAAAGAGATTAGGGTTTTGAAGAATGGAATGAGGTGGGACAATCCAATGAAGAACCGGAGTTTCAAGCCATAAACATAAAGATAATAATGCTCACAAACATAGAGATGAACATAGGCAGGTTCATCGAGAAAGAGAAGAGTTGAAGCCAAGTCTGTGTTGAATCTCTTCGAGATTCCATCAAATAACAAAGAAATCGAATAGCCAGTAGAGATAGGAGGCCGGATAGGGCCTGAGATCAAAGAGAAAATCCATGGATTGAAGGGTTTCCGGTGACGACGGCTAGAGTTAGGGGAGAGATTGAGAGAGAGAAGAGAGGAGGAGGGATTCAAGGGCGGACGAGTAAAAGAAGTGATTAGGGTTAGGGTGTTAGGGGTTAATTAAAAAAGGAAATGGATCCTGGACCATTGATCTTCTGAGATCAACGGCCAGGATTCCATCTGGGGTTGGGGCGGGTTTAAGAATTGGGTTACAGGTATTTGGGCTATGATTTTAATTGGGCTGGGGGTAATAATTTGGGCGAAGGTCAGAAATTAAACCAAATTAAAAGAGGCTACTTGTTAAATACCCACTTAATTGATAAAATAATTTATAAAAATAGTTAATAAATGATAAAAATGATTTTTATGCATAAAACAAATTTAAAATAATTACGTAATATTATAAAAATACAAAAGGTCATTTTCTTGAAATGAGGTAATTATGCACTCGTGGGCTATTATTGCAAAGTTATTGCAATTATAACCCTAAAATGTAAATACGGCTATTCATGAAATAATTAAAGCTTAGTGTAAATATAAATGATAAAATTAAGCAATAAAATTGTCATAAAACCAATGGTGATGCAATTAGTAATTGTCCATATAATAAAAAATATTGGGATAAATTAATTAAAAAATATTTTAAAATGTAAAAATTATGGAAAAATAGTAATGGATGCTCATGCATTATTTTGAAGATATATATGCATTTTGAAAATAATATAAGGAAAAATTGGGAATCAACAACTGCCCCTCTTTACCCGGGAAGGATGAAAGAGTTATGGAGTAAAGATATGATGGCCAATTTTGACTGAGTAGGGTGATTTGAGAGACATAGGCCGCACTCTAGTTTCTGAGCTGCCTACATATCCCTGGTTTTATAGGAATCAGGTTGTGTGTAGTTATGGATTCACCAGTGAAATATACCGATGGAGTTACCACAAGAACAAACACAAGGTTTTGAATAGGTGAAATGGTTACGATGAGCCGTCAGATTTGAAATGGTAGGAAGGAAATGGAGCGGGATTGCTCCCGTTGGGGTAATGGTTGCTCATCGGGTTACCTACAAATAAAAGATGCACTACAAGCATGTATCTTTGCGTAAATTTAAACGTGATGCAAATTCCCTTTAGACCATGAGGATTGTCTTTGGACAGTTGACGATGACGTCCTTCGACCATGATGTCCCGGGCCATGAATTGTGCGGTAAGGGATTCGCAGGCCATGAAATGGTGTTCTCGGGCCATGAAAATGGTGCCTCCGAACCATTATGCCTTTGAATAATGATATGCAAGTTTGAGAGATCCTCATGCCATGGATGGTGTCTTCCGGCTATGAGGATGGTGCCTTCAGACTATGACGCCTCATGACCCAAAATCCTAACTCAGGTCATGATGGAGTCCACCACCGGGGTCAGGCAAGCCAACAATTTATTTACTAGTGAAATTTCCTTATTTAATAAAACATCCCCACACTTACCAAATTTTAAGCTTAAAACGTTTAAGTGGAAGCGGATAAATTAGCCAACTTAAACAAATGTAGCCACAAGGATCATGAACCAATATATAATATTCCAAAAATATAAAGTCTACTATGTGTGTGCCAGGAACTAGTGTCACAAGTCTACAGGCGAACTAGTAGAATATACAAAAGATGAAATAAATTGTTCTACTGTCTGAAAGAAGCAGACAGAAATAAACAAAAAATAACTCCATAGTGCTGCTGAGAATCGCCAAGGGAAGCAGCTAACCGTGAAGTCAGGTCCGGAATATACTCTCAGGGTTAAGCTCAGATCTGGTAACCAGATGCACCATCCTCAGAACCTGTACAATTAAGTACAGAAGCGTAGCATGAGTACATAAACAGATATGTACCCAGTGAGTATCCCGCCTAACCACGAAGAAGTAGTGACGAGCGGTCTACGTGATACTTACTAGGGTCAGACAATATGAAATGAATACAGGCTAATCAGTAATAGCAGTAATGAACAGTAATAAGGAACTGAGCATCATATAACATTCTCTAGTACCCTCACGCCATCCCTTTCCATGGCATACAAGTTGATTAACCTTCTTTCTTTCATAAAATCAACAGTTACAATTACAAGGCTTCTCATAAATTACCAAACATAAAACAGGCTATGAACGTACGGTTGTTATGACGTGAAAAGTAAATGTGCACTGCCGAGGGTCGAACGGCCCGAACCATAGATGCATCTATTTGCCCCGATCGCGAATCGAACATGCGACACAGTTAATATAATATTAAGACTACCCCGCTCACGAATCATTCATGCGACTCAGGTTCCCGTATAAATACATGATTAGTAGGAGATTCCATATAATTTAGCAGGAAACATACTAACAGGATGAGAATTTAATAATGTCAACTTCAAAGAATAACTTCTTAGGCCTTCACATGTGAGATTCGAGGATATTAGACTACTTAGACCATATGCAAGATCACAGATATAACACATAAAACATGCTTGTGAGTCCTAAACTACCCGACAAGGCATAATAGTAGCAACGCACGGGCTCTCGTCACTTCGTGCGTGCGTAGCCCCCGGAAATAAGGACAAACAACCATTTATAATCACCTATGGGGACAATTCCCTTACTCACCTCGTGTCGAACCTACTTTCCGGGTCAAGAACGCGCCCGAAACTCCAAACTCATCACCCAAGGTCTCGTAACTAGCCAAATGTTACATAAATACATCAATTTATGCTCAAAAGTACGGCATTTCCCTATTTAATTAACCAATTTAGCTTACTTTGCAATATCTCAAAATACACCCCCGGGCCCACGTGCTCGAATTCTGGAAATTTTCGAAGGAAACACTTACCCATAACCTAAGGATCATTAATATATAGTTTTTGTATGATTCCATGGCAAATTTCTTTGTAATTCTCCCATTTTCCATAAAACCTAGGTTTTTCACTCTAACCCATGATTTTCCACTAATTAGTGTGTTAATCTACCTAAAAATCCAAGTATTCAACTTAAATTATAGTAGGAATCACTTACCTCTCCGTTTCTAGGTGAAATCTCCTCTTTGAAAGCTCCCAAAATCTCCCCAAGTGAAGAAAAAATGGCTAAAAATGGGACTAAGTCCCGTTTAAAACTAACACTGCCCAGCTGCCCCTTGTGTGCTATCGCATCAGGGATAGTGCGATCATGGAAGTCAACTGGTCAAGGTCCCTAAAGGCCTACTGTGCGACCGCAGAGGGGCACATGCAATAGCGGAGAGCAACTGGGCCAGGCCTGTGCGATTACGGGGGAGGGGGTTCGAACGCGGAGAACAAAACTGGGCTAGGCCACATATCACCCCTGTGCGAACGCAGATAGGCCCATGTGATCGCACTGGGCATTTCCCCACACCCTACCAACTCCTTCTATGCGATCGCATTAATGCACCCGCAATCGCACTGAAGGAAACCAATCAGTGAAAATCTGGTGTTTTGAATTTAACTCTGAGGTGTCCGAAACTTACCCGAGCCCCTCGGGATCCGTCCAAAGGAACAAGCAAGTCTGTATTCATCATACGGACTCGCTAAAATTTTTGGAACGTGAAAACAACAACGAAACTAAGAATTTGACCCCAAAACCATATTGAATCAAACTTTGAACTTAAAGTTCTAGAATTCGCTTTCAATGCGCCGAACCGACCTATACTAGTCGGAATGACATCGAATTTTGCAAGCAAGTCATGAATGTCATAAAGGAACTATTCCCAGTCTCGAAATTCCGTTCGGACCTTGATAACACAAAAACACGTTCCAAACCTCAATTCTTAAACTTAAGGAATCATATTTCACTATTTGGCGCCGAAACGCCCCGGGGTCATCCAAAACCCGTTCCGGACACACGCCCAAGTCCGAAATCATCATACGAAGCTACCGGAACCGTTGAAACTCGATTCCGAGGTCGTTTACTCAAAATGTTGACCGAAGTCAAACTTGGCCTTAAAGGCCAAGCTTAAGGAACCAAGTGTTCCTATATCACTCTAAACACTTCCGAATCCCGAACCACCCGTCCCCGCAACTCATAAGTCATAATAAGCCGCTTTGGGAAGTCTTATTTAGGGGAACGAGGTCCTGATACGCAAAACGACCGGTCGGGTCATTACATTCTCCACCTCTTATACAAACAGTCGTCCTCGAATGGGTCTAGAATCATACCTGAAGTGCTGAATAGATGTGGGTATTTGCTCCTCATGTCCTCCTCGGACTCCCAAGTCGCCTACTCGACTGGCTGGCCCCTCCATTAGACTTTTATGGCAGAAAATCTCTTGGATCTCAACTGGCGATCCTGCCTATCAATGATAGAAACTGGCTCCTCCTCATAGCCCAACTACTCATCCAACTGAATAGTGTTGAAATCAACCACGTGAGAGAAGTCGGTGTGGTACCTCCGGAGCATGGATACATGAAAGACTGGATGAACTCCTGATAACCTGGGAGGTAAAACAAGATAATAAGCAACCCCTCCAAATCGCCTCAATACTTCGAAAGGACCTATAAACCTTGGTCTCAACTTGCCCTTCTTCCCGAACCTTATAATACACTTCATCGGCGAGACTTTCAACATAACCTTATCTCTCTCCATAAATGATACATCACACGCCTTCTGATCCGCGTTGTGTTGTGCGGAGCCTCTCCTGAATCAACTTCACTTTCTCCAAAGCATCTCTCACCAGGTCAGTGCCATATACTGAGCCTCGCCAGGCTCAAACCACCCGATAGGAGAATGACATCGCCGACCATACAAAGCCTCAAATGGAGCCATCTCGATGCTGGACTGATAACTGTTATTATAAGCAAACTCGGCGAAAGGCAAGAACTGGTCCCACTGATATCCAAAGTCAATCACACATGCCCTGAGCATGTCCTCCAATATCTGACTGTCCGCTCCGACTGACCATCAGTCTGAGGGTGAAATGTTGTGCTAAGATCTATCTGGGTGCCCATCTCACTATGCAATGCTTTATAGAAATGCGAGGTGAACTAAGGACCTCGATCTGATATAACGGACACCGGCACACCGTGCAGCCAGACTATCTCCCAAATGTAGATCTGGGCCAACCTCTCAGAAGTATAAGTAGTAGCCACTGGAATGAAATGCGCCGATTTGGTCAATCTATCCACAGTGACCCAAACCGCGTCAAACTTCCGCAAAGTCCGAGGCAACCCAACTACGAAGTCCATAGTGATGCGCTCCCACTTCCACTCAGGAATGGACATCTGCTGAAGTAGGCCTCCTGGCCTCTGGTGCTCACACTTAACCTGCTGGAAATTTATACACCTAGCCACATACTCCACAATGTTCTTCTTCATCCGCCTCCACCAGTAATGCAGCTTCAAATCATGATACATCTTTGTAGCACCAGGATGAACAGGATATCGAGAACTGTGTGTGTCCTCTAGAATCCCCTCCCTCAGGCCATCAACATTAGGAACACATAAACGACCTTGAAGTCTCAGAACACCATCCTCACCAATAGTAACCTCCTTGGCACCACCCTGAACCACTGTCTCCCGAAGCTCTGCGAAGCACAGATCATCAAACTGCCGAGCCTTAATTTCAACCAATAACGAAGACTGAGCAACCACATGTGCTAGAACTCGACGAGGCTCTGAAAGGTCTAATATCACCAGGAGATTAGTCAAGGACTGAATGTCCAAGGCTAGAGGTCACTCTTCTGCTGCAATATAAGCCAAGCTACCCATACTCTTCGCTTTCCTGCTCAAAGCATCTGCTACCACATTCGCCTTGCCCGGATGATAAAGAATGGTGATTTCATAATCCTTCAGAAACTCAAGCCACATGCGCTGCCTCAAATTAAGATCCCTTAGTTTGAACCAGTGCTGTAAGCTGCGGTGATCTGTATAAACCTCACAGGACACCCCATACAAATAGTGCCTCCAAATCTTAAGAGCATGAACAATCGCCGCCAACTCCAAATCGTGCACAAGATAATTCTTCTCATGAACCTTCAGCTGGCGCGAAGCATAAGTAATAACTCTCCCTTCCTGCATCAACACACACCCCAAGCCAACGCATGAAGCGTCGCAATATACTGTATACATCCCAGAACCGGAAGGCAATACTAGAACTGGTGCTGAGGTCAATGCTGTCTTGAGATTCTGAAAGCTCACCTCACACTCATCGGACCATCGGAACGGGACATTATTCTGAGTCAATCTAGTCAATGGGGCTGCAATAGAAGAGAAGCTCTCCACAAATCACCGGTAGTATTCTGCTAGACCCAAGAAACTCCTGATCTCTGTAGCTGAAGTAGGACGTGGATAACTCTGAACTGCCTCAATCTTCTTAGCATCAACGTTGATACCCTCTCCGGATACCACATGTCCCAAGAATTCAACGGAATCCAACCAAAACTCACACTTGGAGAACTTAGCAATTAGCTTTTGTTCTCGCAAAGTCTGGAGCACCACTCTCAAATGCAGTTCATGCTCCCCCAGGCTATGTGAGTAAATCAAAATGTCATCAATGAAGACAATGACAAAAAATCAATGTACGGCCTGAACATCCTGTTCATCAAGTCCATAATGGCTGCTGGGGCATTAGTCAAGCCAAATGACATCACCGGGAACTCATAATGACCATATCTCGTACGAAAAGCAGTCTTCGAAACATCTGAGGCCCGAATCCTCAACTGATGATATCCCGATCTCAAATCAATCTTAGAAAACACCCGAGAACCCTGCAACTGGTCAAATAAATCATTGATGCGCGGCAAAGGATACTTGTTCTTAATGGTGACCTTGTTCAACTCGCGACAATCAATACACATCCGCATGGACCATCCTTCTTCTTCACGAAGAGAACTGGAGCACCCCACGGCGATACACTCAGTCTGATGAACCCCTTAGCCAACAACTCCTCAAGCTGCTTCTTCAACTCTTTCGGAGCTATACGGTACGGAGGAATAGATATAGGTTTGGTGCCTGGAGCTAAATCAATGTAGAAATCAATATCACGATCCGGAGGCATGCCCAGAAGGTCTGAAGGAAATACATCAGCAAACTTTCGAACAACTAGCACTGAATCAATCGTCGGAGACTCGGTGGTGGTGTCCCACACATAATCAAGATACGCCAGACAACCCTTCTTGACCATGTGTCGAGCCTTCAGGAATGACACAACACAGCTGGCTGCACTAACTGAGGAACGTCTCCACTCTAGCCTAGGCGACTCGGGCATAGCTAAAGTAATTGTCTTGGCATGGCAATCTAGCACGGTATGATAAAGAGATAGCCAATCCATGCCTAGAATAACCTTAAAAATCAACCATGTCGAGAAATAGAAGGTTCTCGGGTCTCGAACCCACAGAAGGTGATCACACAAGACCGATAGATCCGGTCTACCACCACAGATTCGCCCATAGGAGTGGACACATATATAGGAGAACCCAAGGACTCGCGAGGAACATCCAGAAAATGAGCAAATAAGGCTGAAACATAGGAATAGGTGGATCCAAGATCAAATAACACTGATGCCTCTCTACCGCAATACTGAAATAATACCTATGATCATGGCGTTTGAGGCCACTGCATCTGATCTGGCCGGAATAGCATAGAATCTAGCTAGAGCACCGAAGACTGAGCTCCGCCAGAGTGAACAGGAGCTGACTGACCTCCCCCTAATTGGCCTCCACCTCTAGGACGACCCCTACCGACCTATCCTCAACCCCTAAGTGGCCTTACTGATGGTGCTGAACTCATAGGCTGGTAACCCTGCTGCACTGACTTGCCCCAAAACCTGGGATAAGTCCTCCTAAAATGGCTGGAATCCCCGCACTCATAACATCTCCCCGGAGGCATGGCCTGCTACCCTGAAGAAGAACCCTGGATAATTGGGGGACGGTGAGAACCCTCTGGCATAGCACTGAAGTAAGGTCTCACTGGAGCACCACGAGGAGGTGGTGGTAGGGGTGCTCAATATGGGGGCCTGTTGGGTTGACCCCTACTAAACTGACCTTTTCCCCTAGCTGGGGCACCTCTGAAATCCCCAGAATATCTGGCTCTCTTATCCTGCGGTACCTGCTCCCTAATCCTCGACCGATAACCCTCGATCCTACGAGAAATCTCCACTACCAGCTGATAAGGAGTCCCCATATCCACCTCTCGGGCCATGTTGGCCCTAATGCTTGGATGCAACCTGGCTACAAATCTATGCGCTCTCTCAGCCTCAGTAGGTAGTATCATGAGTGCATGGCGAGACAACTCTCAAAATCTAGCCTCATAATATATCACTGACATATGTCCCTGCTCCAGCTGCTCAAACTAATACCGCAGCTCTTCCCTCTCAGAGGGTGGGATATATCTGTCTAGAAACATCTGAGTGAACTGCTCCCAAGTGATAGGAGGAGAATCTGCTGAGAATATAGGACTGCCACCATCTGCGAGCTCTGCCCTCTAACTGGAAGGTAGTGAAGTCCACTCCATGGGACTCTAGTATCCTCATATTTTGCAGCTTGTCCCTGCACCTGTCAACAAAATCCTGGGCATCCTCACCTCGCTCACCGCCGAAGACTGGAGGGCACAATCGTGTCCATCTATAAAATAACTTCTGCGGATCACCGTCCGCAGTTGGTCTGGGTTCAGGTGCTGCTTCTACAGGCTGAACTCCACCCACGGGCAGTGTACCCGGGATATAATGTAATGATGCTGCCTGACTTGCAGCCTGGACGGTAGGAGTCTAGGCCCTCCCTCCCGCCTGGGATGTGGCAGAATCTGCTGGAAATAAACCAGCCTGGGACATAGTGTCCATAAACTGCATCATATAGCCCATGATCTCCTAGAAGCCTGGTGCCATCATAAAGTCCACTGGAGCAGGATCTGCTGGGGGAACCTTACCCTGCTCCTCTATAGTAGGATCCTCTGGTGGTGGTGCAACTGGAATAGCTCTGGGATGCCCTCGTCCCCTACCTCGGGCCAGTGCCCTCCCCCGGCCTCTGCCACGACCTTGGACAATCGGGCTAGCGGCCCCTCTCGGGTCTGGAACATCGTATGTGTGCGTCCTCACCATCTGTGAGAGAATAGAAGAATGAGAAATAATAAATCATCGACTGCACGATAGTATAAAAATAAGGAGAGGTTTCCTAACACCTTATAGCCTCCCGAAGATAAGTACAGACGTCTCCGTACCGATCCGCAAGACTCTACTGGGTTTGCCCGTGACTCGTGAGACCTACGTGAACCTAGAGCTCTGATACCATGTTGTCACGACCCAAAATCCTAACTCAGGTCGTGATGGCGCCCAACACCGATGTCAGGCAAGCCAATAGTTTATTTACTAGTGAAATTTCTTTATTTGATAAAACATCCCCACACTTACCAAATTTTAAGCTTAAAACATTTAAGTGGAAGCGGATAAATTAGCCAACTTAAATAAATGTAGCCACAAGGATCATGAACAAATATATACAGTTCCAAAAATATAAAGTCTACTATGTGTGTGCCAGGAACTAGTGTCACAAGTCTACAGGCGAACTAGTAGAATATACAAAAGATGAAATATATTGTTCTACTGTCTGAATGAAGTAGACAGAAATAAACAAAAGATAACTCCATAGTGCTACTGAGAATCGCCAAGGGAAGCAGCTCACCGTGAAGTCAGTTCCAAAATATACACTCAGGGCCAAGCTCCGGTCTGGTAACCAGATGCACCAGCCTCAACCTGTATAATTAAATACAAAAGCGTGGCATGAGTACATAAACAGATATGTACCTAGTGAGTATCCCGCCTAACCTCAAAGAAGTAGTGACGAGAGGTCGACGTGTTACTCACTAGGTTCAGACAATATGAAATGAATACAGGCTAATCAGTAATAGCAGTAATGAATAGTAATAAGGAAATAAGCATCATATAACATTCTCTAGTACCTTCACGCCATCCGTTTCCATGGAATACAATCTGCTTAACCTTCTTTCTTTCATAAAATCAATAGTTACAATTACAGGGCTTCTCATAAATTACCAAACATATAACAGGCTATGAACATACGACTATTACGACATGAAAAGTAAATGTGCTCTACCGAGGGTCGAACTGCCCGAACCATAGATGCATTTATCTGCCCCGCTTGCGAATCGAACATGCGACACAGTTAATATAATACTAAGACTACCCCACTCGCGAATCATTCATGCAACTCGGGTTAATATAATACTAGGACTACCCCGCTCGCGAATCATTCATGCAACTCGGGTTCCCGTATAAATACATGATTAGCAGGAGATCCCAGATAATTTAGCAGGGAACATACTAACAGGATGAGAATTTAATAATGTCAACTACAAAGCATAACTTCTTAGGCATTCACATGTGAGATTCGAGGATATTAGACTACTTAAACCATATGCAAGATCACAGATATCACACATAAAGAATGCTTGTGAGTCCTAAACTACCCGACAAGGCATAATAGTAGCTGCGCATGGGCTCTCGTCACTTTGTGCATGCGTAGCCCCCTCAAATAAGGACAAACAAACATTTATAATCACCTATGGGGACAATTCCCTTTTACAAGGTTAGAAAGGAGATTCACCTCGTGTCAAAACTACTTTCCGGGTCAAGAACGCGCCTGAAAATCCAAACTCGTCATCCAAGGTCTCGTAACTAGCCAAATGTTACATAAATACATCAATTTATGCTCAAAAGTATGGAATTTCCCTATTTAATTAACCAATTTAGCCTACTTTACAATATCTCAAAATACACCCCCGGGCCCACGTGCTCGAATTCTGGAAATTTTCGAAGGAAACACTTACCCATAACTTAAGGATCATTAATATATAGTTTTTGTATGATTCCATGGTAAATTTCTTGGTAATTCTCCCATTTTCCATAAAACCTAGGTTTTTCACTCTAACTCATGATTTTCCACTAATTAGTGTGTTAATCTACCTAAAAGTCCAAGTATTCAACTTAAATTATAGTAGGAATCACTTACCTCTTAGTTGCTAGGTGAAATCTCCTCTTTGAAAGATCCCAAAATCGCTCCAAGTGAAGAAAAAATGGCTAAAAATGGGACTAAGTCCCGTTTAAAACTAACACTGCCCAGCTGCCCCTTGTGTGCGATCGCAGCAGCGGCAGTGAGATCGCGGAAGTCAACTGGTCAAGGTCCCTGAAGGCCTACTGTGTGATCGCAGAGGGGCACGTGCGATCGCGGAGAGCAACTGGGCCAGGCCTGTGCGATTGCGGGGGAGGGGGGTGCGAACGCGGAGAACAAAACTGGGCCAGGCCACAGATCACCCCTGTGCGAACGCAGACAGGCCCATGCAATCGCACAGGGCATTTCCCCACACCCTGCCAACTCCTTCTATGCGATCGTATTAATGCACCCGCGATCGCACTGAAGGAAACTAGTCAGTGAAAATCTGGTGCTTTGAATTTAACTCTGAGGGTTATGAAACTCACTCGAGCCCCTCGGGATCCCGTCCAAAGGCACTGGAAAGTCTGTATTCATGATATGGACTCGCTCAAATTTTCAGAACGTGAAAAACAACAACGAAACTAAGAATTCGACCCCAAAACCATATTGAATCAAACTTTGAACTTAAAGGTCTAGAATTCGCTTTCAATGCGCTGAACCGACCTATACTACTCGGAATGACACCGAATTTTTCAAGCAAGTCATAAATGTCATAACGGAACTATTCCCGGTCTCGAAATTCCGTTCGGACCTTGATAACATAAAAACACGTTCCAAACCTCAATTCTTAAACTTAAGGAATCATATTTCACTATTTGGCGCCGAAACTCCCCCCGGTCATCGAAAACCCATTCCGGATACACGCCCAAGTCCGAAATCATCATATGAAGCTACCGGAACCGTCGAAACTCGATTCTGAGGTTGTTTACTCAAAATGTTGACCAAAGTCAAACTTGGCCTTATAGGCTAACCTTAAGGAACCAAGTGTTCCTATATCACTCTAAACACTTCCGAATCCTGAACCACCCGTCGCCGCAAGTCATAAATCATAATAAGCCACTTTGGGAAGTCTCATTTAGGGGAACGAGGTCCTGATACGCAAAACAACCGGTTAGGTCGTTACACCTTCGGACAAGTTGGATATATTTCAGCCTATGAGGTGAAAAGACATGATGCTATGAGCAACAAGATAGGGCTTAGTCTTGCATCGAGTTGCGGGCAGAGCTTGTCCAGAGAGAATAGAATAAATAATACAAGGGAGACAATGTTTATTCTCGTGCGGGACTTGGGACAATGCTTAGTCCCATGCAAAGAGAAGGCAGGGCTTGGCCTTATGCAAGGTTGGGGATATGGCTTAGCCCCATGCAAGATTGAGATAAAGCTTAGTCTCATGCAAAGTTCGGGACATGGATTAGTCCTATGCAGAGGGAAGGCAGAGCTTAGCCTTATACAGATATGGAGGTAGGGCTTAGAATTATGCAGGACTCGGGATAGGGCTTAGTCCCATGCAAAGAGAAGGAAGGGCCTGGACTTATGCAGGATTCGGGACAGGGCTTAGTCCCATGCAAAGAGAAGGCAGGTCTTAGCCTTATGCAGGATCCAGGACAGGGCTTAGTCCCATGCAAAGAGAAGGCAGAGCTTAGCCTTATGCAGGATTCGGGATAGGGCTTAGTCCCATGCAAAGAGAAGGCGGTGCTTAGCCTTATACAAGTAGGGAGGAAGCTCTTAGCCTCATGCAAGGTTGAGACAAAGCTTAGTCTCATGAAACTAGAAGGCAAAGTTTAGCCTTATGCAAGTAGGGAGGCAGGGCTTAGCCTCATGCAAGATTGAGACAGAGCCTAGGCTCATGCAATGAACAATAAGTGATAGCAGAGTATTTCTTATCTGGAGATGATTTTGGATATCTTTGTTGTTATGAAGACTTGTGATTCCAAGATGTGCATATCCTTGATTCTTCATTCAAAGAAAAATCGTGAGTTTTGCAGGGGGAAGGTTGGTTCGTGCTTTCGTCTACTTGCTTAATTTGATCTATTCCGTCTGAAGATCCTGTTCAAATTATTGGGATAGCGTTCGCTAAATCAGAGTTTATGTTCAAAAGCATGCATGCATAATTTTCGAAGACATAGTAAAATAGAGTTTAGAAATTGGTTAGATGAACTAGTGGTTGTGACAAGATCAAAGACACTGCCCCAGTTAACTGAATAACGCTTCTGACTGCTTTATATGTTGCGATTGGTTGAACTTGCTTCGGAATTTTGAGGGCCCTCTTCAAAATTCTTCCCCAGTTTCTGATGATGGGGAAAATGGAAATTTTATTGAATTGTGACCGAATCCACAGGGCTGCCTATATATACCCTCTTAAACGGGAATCAGGTCGAGCGTAGTTCAATTTCTTGGGCTTGTTCTCAAAGTTCTCCCTTTCTCTGACACTTTCCTCACACATTCCGTCCTCATCTTCTATTTCTTCTGAGTCACTGTCCTTCTGTTGCATTGTCTTATTACATGTCACAATCGTTGCTTCATCAAGGTAAGAAATAGCAATGTTGTAGGGATAAAGATACAAAAGAAAAAAATAGTAATAATAAAACATCAAGGCATTTAAAATGTTAAACAAAATGATTTCAAATAATGTTTTTCGAAACGGAACACTGAAAATATTATTTAAAACAAAATGTAAAAGAGGAAATTATTTTCAAAGGTAAATAATGCTCTCAGCCTTGCTACCCCGAGACTCGTTGGGCCCTTGATGGTTTCACGGTCCAATTCTTGAGAGATGCTCCCTTCTCCACTGTTTGGATAGTGAGGCCTTATTCCTCCTCCTCCTTAACTATTACACAAAAATCCATATCATCGTCTTCCAAGAACAAATTCCTCAATGTTGCCAAGGCTTCTTCTTCTTCTTCTGATCCCCATATTGTATCGGCTTGCTGGAAGGTCTGATTCAGCTGTGGCATAGGATGCTCAAGTGGATAGTATGGACCACGCCACGGTGTTGACCAAACTTGGTATTCTTGCCAGGTGTATTGGTATCCCAACCCAAAAGTGGTACCATGTTTCTTTGGCTGTATTGGTTTGGAGATGCCCTGAAGATTCTTACCAAGCCCTTTGCCGGACTCATATCCTCTCCATGCTAGCATGCTTGCTATCTTGATACTCCACCACTTATCTTTCTTAATTGAGCTGACCCGCTCGATACAATGGTATGTTTCTCCACCTAACCTTCTTCTGTTTTCGATCACCAGGATAGTCTGACTAGTGTAAATGGGGTTTCTCCCATCTGCATGGGTAATTACATCCTGGTGGTTCCATTCGAACTTCATGGCCTGATGTAAAGTAGATGCTACAGGCCTAACAGCGTGTATCCATGGTCGTCCCCACAACAGATTGTAAGAGGCGGATATGTCCAGTACATGAAACTCAACATCAAACCATGTAGGGCCCATCTGCAGGCAGAGATTAGTTTCTCCAATGGAAGCTCTCTGAGACCCGTCGAATGCTTTCACATTCATAGTTACCTCTCGTATCTCATGTAGGCCTTTGCCCAACCTCTTCAACATTGTCAATGGGCAAATGTTGAGGCTGGATCCTCCGTCAATCAAAACTCGAGCGATGAACTTATCTTCGCATTGCACTGTGATGTGCAGTGCCCTGCTATGATTCAACCCTTTAGGTAGCAGCTCATCCTCGTGGAAGGTGATTTTATGGATTTCTAGCACCTGCCCCACCATATTGGCCATTTCTCCACCAGTGATGTTGTTGGGTACATATGCTTCACTCAACACCTTCATTAGAGCATTTTTGTGTGCCTCAGAGTTTTGCAGCAGCAACAGGATAGATATCTGAGCGGGAATCTTGTTCAGATGATCAATGATAGGGTACTTCCTTGGATGTACCTTCCTCCAGAGGTCATCTGGACCAGTCTCAATGATGGGCAGTTTGTTAGAAGCTTGCTTACTGATTTCTCCTAAGTGTTCAGGTGTATAAACCCTTCCTGTTATGGTCATTCCTTGTGCATCGCCGGATTATTCTGTCTTTGACTTTCGCTTTCTTTTAGCCTCAGCCACATAATCCCAAGGTACAATGTTAGAACTGAAGGGTGGTGTGGACGCCACCGTTACAATGAAAAGTATGGCCACCTCTACTTCAAATGGAGTGAGTATTGTTGCAGATGGCGTTACTTCTACTTCTAAAGGAACCTATGCGGTTACCTCAACTCCAACTGGCGGCCGTACCTGCACCACAATGGGATTGAGTGTGACTGCAGGTTTCTTAGGATCATCACCTTCTCGAATAAGCCCGATTGATCCCTCAGGATCCCGTTCTTCATCAGTTTCTATCACATTGACCCCCCACCCCTATGATCTGTGAGAGGATTGTTGCGGATATTGGGTGCAACCTCCTTTGCCTGTATGACCTTACTATCAATTAGTGTTTGTATCTTGTCTTTCAAGGTGTGACATTCGTCAATAGT
Source organism: Nicotiana paniculata (assembly GCA_005239505.1). Taxonomy (NCBI): domain Eukaryota; kingdom Viridiplantae; phylum Streptophyta; class Magnoliopsida; order Solanales; family Solanaceae; genus Nicotiana; species Nicotiana paniculata. The sequence continues at coordinate 74,238 of ML319357.1, read as the reverse complement.
GTGTCCCTTCATGCCGGAATGATATGCACAAGTCTTGTTTGGATTGGCCCATTAAGATGAATTCTCCATAGAAATAGCAGGAATATGTGTGACATATCTAGCGGCTTTCAACCTTTCGTATAACTGGTCGATGGGTTCAGCAATGGCGGTGTACTATGTGGGTGGTTTGCGGTCAAAATTAGGCTTAGGTTTTTGGTAGTTTGGATGAGTTGGAGGTGACTGATAATAGGACGGTTGGGTGTTATAGGTGTGGTAGGCGGTAGCAGGTTGGGAATATCTGGGAGGTGATGGTTGGTATGTGGGTGGAGGTGTTTGGTATGTGAGTGGAGGGGTCTGGTATACAAATGGAGTTTTGGGTCCCTGGGCAACCATTACTGTTCCCACATCTTTCTTCTTCGATATACCACTTGATAGCAATGCTTTATTCGTGGCCGGCAGTGCCTCAAAATTCGTCACCATCCAGCTTTTAATACCCTCTTCAATCCTTTCTCCATGTTTGATGATATCGGAGAACTTATGGTTCTTAATAACCATTAGCCTTTCATAATATTGTGGATCCTATGCCCTGATAAAGAACTTGTTCATCTGTTCCTCGTCTAATGCTGGTCTAACCTTGGTTGCTTCCAACCTCCACTGAGTAGCATACTCGATGAAAGTCTCAGTTGGCTTCTTCTTTAAGTTATGGATATATAAGACATCCGACGCATTCTCCGTATTAAATCTGAACCTGTCCATGAAGTAGGACGCCATGCTCACCCAATTGGCCCACTTCTTAGGATTCTGGCTTATGTACCAGGACAGGTCATCTCTGGTAAGACTCCTCATGAAGAGCTTCATTCGAATCCTTTCATCTTTTCCAACCCCCACGAGCTTGTCACAATAAGTCCTCAGATAAACCTTGGGATCACCCGTTTCGTCAAACATTTCGAACTTGGGAGGTTTGTAATCCTCCAGCAGTTCCACATCTGGTTGTATGCATGAGTCCTCATAGTTCAGACCTTCTATTCCTTTACCCCTTCAACACCCTGAACCCGACTTGTCAACTTCTTGAGCTCTTTAGCCATGTTCTTTATGAGAAAGTCATTCTCAGCTGATTTTGGTGTATAGGAGATTGGCTGAGTGGAGTGAGGTAAGGTTTCTACGTATATAGGGTTGTTCTGGTGAAGGCCAGGATTTTGGGCATAATGATGATCATTGGTGGAGTCTTGGGGTTCGGGAATAATTTGTGGGGTATCTTGGGGAGTATGGTAGGTTTTTGTGGGTATTGAGTAGAGAGATGCTGATTTTGAGGAGGGGTTGTATACTGGTGAGGTGCGGGAGGATTATGTGGGTGTTTGTTGGGTGTGTTCTGAGGTGGTGCAGGGTTCTGGGTGTTGGGGATATTGAATGTGAGGGAGAGATTTGCCAAGTTGCGGACCTGCTCAAGCTCGCCCTGTAGTGCAAATATCTTTTGCTCAAGCCGTAATACCAAATCATTTGGTGCCTGTGTGCACCGACCATCAGAAGTTTCCCCGTTCTCAACATGTGCAGTGTTGTTTGTTCTGATGCCATTCATATCATCCATTTTATCTTTCCCTTTGCCTTTTGGTACACTTGGAGGAGGAGAAGGTGGAGGGCCCGATCTGGTATGATAAGCTGATGATGCCAGTATGCGTGAACCAACCTTGGGGAACGGGAATAATCAAAAAGGAAAGGAAAACAAAAGGTAACCAAGTCACTAAGGGTTCCAAAAAGAGTATTTGCAGTATCTAAACACATAGTACGGGGATGTAAATTCGCGTCCTAATTTGGGAATCTCGTTGTGCCCGAGGTAGGCCTAACGAAAAGTTGATTTAGAGAATTTTAGTGCCAATAATGGCCTCATTTCATTAATATAAAAGCAGATAAATATAAAATGATACTAAATAAGATAAGTCACTAATGGAACTTGGAATTATTATATTTTTTAAAAAGCAGGTAAATCTAATCTACTTAGTCCCAGAAGGACCTTCCTCAGGCTTGATCTTCTTGGCTCTGTCGATCAGGTTCCCCAGGTCATGCATGCCCAATAGCAGGTATACTCTTGCTATATGTCCTCATTCGCTTCCCTCAACATTCTGGCAGTCGACGACTCTTTTCCTCATATTCCCCTTCAGCTCCATCAGACCCTGCTCCAAATATTCCAGCCTTTCATTAGATTTGATAGCCCTTTCCCTCCATTCATTTATCAGTTCCATGTCAGTCTTGTGTTGCTCCAGATGCTCGGCCTCGGACTCATGAACCCTTTTGCACAGTTTATTGTATTTCACTTGGGCTTCAGCAACTTCGTCTATGACCATGTTTCCCTAATTGATTCCCGGCTCAACTGCCCCTGCTATGATGTCTTCCAACCATGATATGTAAAAGCGTACATGCCCTGCGTGGTACCTGTCTGGCTCAATGGTGCCCCTTTCTACAATAACCTTTAGATGCCACATATGCTGACCTTCACATTTGTATGGGATGTCATCATCCTGAAAATTTGCCCTGTAATGACTCATTTTAGAAACTCGCGATATGATTTGCTTCCTGCTTTCCTGTCTCATAACCCTGATAGGAACATAAGGGTATATTCCCCTTAACCCGATCAACACCAAGTGCGGAGCGTCCCTAGATCTGATGATGAACTCACTGGTAGGGAACCATTTGAACATCCACTGAACCTAGTCCTCAGTCAAATTATCAAAAAGTTGCACCCATTATGTAGCATTTTCTGGTTGAGCAAACCTGTTTGGTATGTAAGTCATTCTCTTAGGGTGATGGAAGGCTATATGATCATTCCATACCCTTCGTGGAAACTCTTGACGATATTGACCCCTTTGGAGATGCTCCAATAACCAAACTTGTAGTAGTAGATTACAACCCTCAAAGTGTTTGAACCCCTTTTGGCAGCGGTCCAAGGCTCGGTAGATGTGAGCTATGATAATAGGGGCAATGGTTTATGTTTGCCCCTCGATCCCCTTCATTAAGATTTTGGCTACCGTAGCCAATCTAGTGTGAATCCTATCTCCTTTGCTTGGAAAAACTATCATGCCCAGGAAGCAAACAAGGAACACAAAAATTCTGCGGTGAATATGACCCAAAGAAGTGATAGAGAATTCATAATGGAAGATACGATAGGATTTTCTATGACCATATCATTCATAGAGGTAGTCCAAGAGTATGTACGAATCCTTCAAGCACTCCAAATCATCGTTCTTTTTCAACATCATTTTCAGGAACCCCCTAGTGGCATGGTTTTCCGGCACCAATAAACCCGGACTGTCCCAAGGTAATACAGCGAATCCCCCTATCTCCTCCAAGAGAGGAGTCATTTCTATGTTGCCAAAATAGAACACAAACCTTTCTCCGTCCCAGAACATAGTGGCCGCTTCGATCAACATATTATTTGGTTGGATATCCGGTAAAGAGGGTAAGTTTTCGAGGACCCTTTTCACATGGTCTTTGTCACTTGGTGAAAGGTCCTCCCACCAATCCAGCAACAATGGTGGTATTCTTTGGACCATGCCGAACCTGGGGACTTCATGCCTTATTTTTTGCAAAAAAAATAAGGTTAGACCGTTTCCCCCTTCAGATTCGACTACTTATACATCAATGATTTGCATATTGGCATTTATTTCTCCAAATTAATGCACAGATCATGGTTGCGTCCGTTGGGATTATAGAAATCCCAGTGGACTATTGGACAAGGCTTTCCTAAAGGGTTATTATGTGGACAACATATTAACCCTGGCTAGGTTTGACCATGATGCATGTACAATAAATCAGAGTAAGGTTTCTATAGAGGTCTAGACTGGTACCCTCAAGCGGACAACTTGAGGGGGAAAGGCACGAAACTGTCGACTGCACCATTGATCGGCTAGTTTTATCGCAAATAAGCCTTTCCGAATTTAAAGGGTGATATATAGGAAAAGTGCAAACACTCATCAAATGTTTCTATATGATTGATTACGCACGAGTGGAATATGATGTTGAGCATGATTTCTGCAACAGTAAATAGCATGTTGTCATGTATTTGCACGTTAAAAATGATAAATGCGGTATTTAATAATTGAAAGACGTTTAAGAAATAAAAACAAGGAAACAAGTCAGTTTCTATAGTAAAGGAAATCATAAATGCTTGAAAATAGGCAACTAAATTCACATAAAGTGGGAAAGGGAAACGGTGCGCACGTATTAACAGAATAAAGCCTACTTAAAGACTAATTCACAAAAATCAAGTTCGTTATGGTAAGAGCCTAAAGGTTTCCCCAGCAGAACCGCCATGCTGTCGCGCCCCCTTTTTCCTCGCGAAGTCCGGGGTTTCTACATTTTGGGACAACTCATTTCCCTTTGGGACGGGGTATGTAATTTGAAGAGTTGCCACCTAACGATCTTTAAGGTGCGTTAGGGCACCTAAAGCAAATAACTCATAAACCAGTTTACTTTACCAGAGATTGGGTAAGGACTAGAAATTACCTTGAGGGGAAGGTATTAGGAACCCCTCGAGGTCCACAACGGTAGGTCCCAACCAAACTTAATTTAAGGGAATTAGTCTTTAAAGAAAATAAATCCATTTAAACAAATAGAAATCATTCAAAACGGGATTTAAATGGGGTCCTAGATTTATTAGCCTATAGGATCACTTCCATGAAATACTCGGTAACCTTCCTCAAATAGAGGTGTTACACGTAGCATTAGCGCACAGGTCATCATCTCCTTTACTAACCAATTACCCTACCCATTTTCCATTATCATCTAAGCATTCTAATAATATCAGGTATGTATCCTATGCGTGGCTACCCGTCCCTTACCTATGGCCCTGGAGGTGTTTAGAACCTCTATTTTAATATGGTTCTAGACTCACCTATGTTGCTTAAAAGGAGAAAACTAAGCGACAAACATAATCAAGTAGGACTGTCACATAAAGAGCAACTAGGGGGGCTCATATTTACCTCCACAAATAGGCAAACAATTGCACGCTCTTCAAACAAGCAGTATTTATGATTTAGGGTCCTATAAGTAGGATATCTGAATGAGCACAAATAGAATATACAACAGTTTTATTAAGGCGATGCGGTGAGCACCTAATAGTTTGCCTACTATCTTTTTTATCACTTACTGAATCTGGGCACATTTATAGCAGTCAAACAAACACAGTTTTGAAACTTCAGAATTTTAATTGTTCTACAGGATTGCCTAAGTGATAACCAGGCAGGATCCTATGGACATGGTATCTAAGAATTAATTAGACCATAATCATAAATCAGTGATTGATTTTAACAGGCATATTTTATCTTATAGATCCTATAGGCATGCTTTCTATGTGCTGAAACTGATTACAAGCATTATGGCATAGAAACTGATTTCGTACATTTTTTCTCTATAGGCATGATATCTAAGTGTTGAAGCTGTTTTTACACTTATTTCCTATATGCATGATGTCTAAGCGAATAAAGGCGTTAGCGTGGATAGGTGGGATCGGGTTGCACGCCGCAACAAGACAATGATCAGGGAGAATATTTATGCTTTTACTTATTTTAAATACAAAGATTTGGAAACTTTACTATTTTACTTTACTGTTTTCTCATATTTTTCACATACGGTTATTTTAAAGAGAAGTTTGGAAATTTATGTGAGATCTTGGTTACAACTGAGGCCTAGAATAGGCGACTGAGTTATTCTATTTATTGTTGCAGTTTATTTTTCTTATTTGTGTAGAATCATTTTATATATATATATATATATATATATATATATATATATATATATTGTTAAAGGTTAAGTTATAATTTCCCCGTCTTAGCCTCGTCACTACTTCGTCGAGGTTAGGATCGGTACTTACTCAGTACATGGGGTCGATTGTACTGATACTACACTCTGCACTCTTTTGTGCAGATCCAGGTACCGGCCAGCGTTAGAGACTTTTAGTAGCAGACATCCCTCATTCAGAGACACGAGGTATATCTGCTGGCGTTCGCAGATCCCTGGAGTCTTCTCTTAGTTTATAGAGACTATTTTATTTCTCTCAAAACAGCTATATTATTTTCTTTCGGCCCATTATTTGTTATATTCTTAGAAGTTCGTGAATTGTGACACCAGACCCTGGGTAGTCTTAGAGTTATATATATAATTAGTTTGTGTCTCAGTTTATTTATTTATTTATTATCTTATATTTGGAGTTATTCATTGGAAACCATTAGATTAAGTTTACTTTAAATTTATTTTATTATGTTTAAGTAAGTAATCAAAGGAAATTAGCTAATCGCACTCTAAAATTGGCTTGCCTAGAAAGTGTGGTGTTAGGCGCCATCACGATCCCTAAGGTTGGGAATTTGGGTCGTGACAAGTTGGTATCAGAGCACTATTTTTCTTAGATCTAATTCACGGACAAGCTTAGTAGAGTCTGAGGGATCGGTATGGAGACGTCTGTGCTTATCTCCCAGAGGTTACCGCGTTTAGGAATGACTTCACATCTATTCTTCTCTATCGTGCGAATTGATTCTCAACACTAATTGAATTTCTACTTTATTCTCTCGCAGATGGCGAGAACACGTGCTTCTTTATCCCCTGATCAGCAGCCCGAGTCTCCAGTTGCAGCTCCTACGAAGGGCTGAGGACTAGGCTGAGGCCGTTCTAGAGGCCAAGACAGGGGCATAGCTCAGCCCAGGGAGCCTCAGGTAGAGTTTCCTGATGAGGTTCCTGCCCAAACAGTCCCGGTTGGACAAGCTCAGGTTCCCGAGGGGTTCATCGCTACCCCGGTACTTCAGGATGCTCTGGTCCGTCTAGTGGGCCTCATGGAGAGTGTCACTCAGGCAGGTTTGCTTCCTACAGCACCAACTGTCTCTCAGGCTGGGGGAGGATCCCAAATTCCCGCTACTCGCACTCCGGAGCAGTTGGATTCTCAGTTCCATACTCCAGCACCTCAGACAGTTGGGGTATTTCAGCTGGGTATTGTGGCTCAGACCGATGATGGAGAAACTATGTCTACTGATGCTTTGTGGAGGTTGGACCGATTCACCAAGTTGTTTACTACTTCTTAAAGCGGTGCATCTTCAGAGGATCCCCAGGACTATTTGGATAGCTGCCACGAGGTTTTACGTAACATAGGGATAGTTGAGACCAATGGGGTCGACTTTGCTACTTTTCGTCTGGAAGGTCCTGCCAAGACCTGGTGGAGAGATTATTGTTTGGCTAGACCAGCTGGGTCACTGCATTTGACTTGGGCCCAGTTCTTCGATTTGTTTCTGGAGAAGTTTCTCCCTATTACTCAGAGACAGGATTATAGGAGGCAGTTTGAGCGTCTCCAGCAGGGTTCTATGACCGTCACTCAGTATGAGACCAGATTCATTACCTTGGCCCGTCATGCTCTTATGATACTTCCCACCGACCGAGAGAGGGTAAGACGGTTTATTGAGGGCCTTAATCAACCCATCAGTTTGCAGATGGCCAAGGAGACAGCGACCAAGATTTCTTTTCAGGATGCAGCTAATTTAGTAGAAGGGTTGAGTCGGTTCTCGGGATGGGAGGTCAGGGGTCTGACAAGAGACCTCGTTATTCCGGTGGTTTCAGTGGTGCCTCATCTAGAGGCCGGACTTCATTTAGCAGTGTCCATTCTTCTGGGCCATTTCATTCAACACTACAGGCTTTACCTAGTACTTCGGGTGGTCGTGGTTCTTATCTGCCTTCTTCTGCTCAGCCAGTCTACAGTGCTCCTTCAGCTCCCATTAGAGCACCTCCTCTGTAGAGTTTTCATCGTGGTCAGCCATTTCGTCTGGGTCAGTTTATGTATCATGAGGGATATTTTGAGTGTGGTGAATTTGGGCATATCCGGAGGACTTATCCGAAATATGTAGGTAATCATTTTCAGCATCAGGGTTCTCGTGCCATAGTTCCAGCACCAGCTCCAATACCACCTGCCCAGCCAGCAAGGGGTAGGGGTCAGGTAGTTAGAGGTAGAGGCCAGAATGTTAGAGGTGGAGGTCCTCCCAGAGGTGTGGTTCAGGGTGGCGAGGCTGACTATATACATTTCCAGCCAGTCCTGAGGCGGAGTCCTCCGACGATGCTGAGACAGCTACTTGGGAGTCCGAGTCGGACATACAGAGTAGATATCCACATTTTTTCTCCAGTTCAGGTAATTTTCTATGTCCATTTGAGGACGAACGTTTGTTTTAGAGGTGGAGATTGTGATGACCCAAAGGGTCATCTTATGAATTAAGACTCCATTCCGGGCTCATTAGCCTTAGAAAGATTAATTATTTACCTTGATTTGTGTGCGCAGTCTGGGCGTGAATCCGGAAATCCTTTATGTGAAATTATCTGAAATAATAATTTTTGAGAGTTAAAATTGATTTTTAGTTGACTTTGGTCAGCGTTCTAAGTAAAAGGACCCAGACACGTGTTCTGACAGTCCCGGGAGGTCCACAGTAAAATATGGGACTTGGGCGTATGCCCGGAATTGAATTCCGAGGTCCCTATCTTTATAAATCAATTTTTGAAGAAAATTTTTATACTGAATTTTAAAGGAAATAAAGAAATGAATTAATGTTTGAACTCGCTCGTATCGGGCCCGTATTTTGGTTCCGGAGCCCTGTACAGGTTTGCTATGATATTTAAGTCCTATATGTGAAATTTGGTAGAAATCAGAGTTTATTTGGCGTGATTCGGACGTCCGGTTGAGAAGTTAGTGAAATTGAAGTGTTCTTGAGAAATTCATGAGTTTTGATGCAAATTCGTAGTTTTTGGTGTTATTTTTGTGATTTGATCGCACAAGCAAATTCGTATGATGTTTTTAAACTTGTGTGCATGTTTGGTTTGGAGCCCCGAGGGTTCGGGTGAGTTTCGGATAAAGCTACATGGGATTCCAAAGAATACATGCGAAGCACGCATCCAAGTTTACTTTATTACTTCGATCGAGGACGAACGAGTATTTAATTGAGGGAGATTGTAATAACCCATCATTTTAAGAGTAAACTTTTAAATTATAGTTTCTTATTCCTTGTAAAGATAATAACAATTATCTACTTTTCATATGGGTGCATAGATATATATTCACATTTGAATATTTGTATATTAAAAGATATGAAGAATGTCATCTAAAAAGATAAGTAGCTAGTCGATAATAAAACAATTTTTGGATTGATTATAAGACTGAAGTGAATGGGCCAGGCCCACAATTTCTATTGCACGTGGAGGTGACCTAAGGAGTATTACTTATATTAATGAAATCCTTATTTTGGGTTGTTAAGCACGTAGCAAACGACAGAGGCAACCAAAGAACTTTGGCTGCTATTTAAACGTCTCTATATTAGCTACATTGGCCAAGGAAAAACGTTGTAGGTAATCAACAAACGGGGAAAAGAAAAACAAAAGGAAGGAACTAGAGAAAGCTTCTGTTCTCGGAAATTTGGCAACAACAAAGTTTACGGTAATTAGATATTTTCTTTACTTTGTGATTACTATTCACAAGCCACACACACATATATATATATAGGGTATGCTTTTCACCTTTAAATTTATAACTTGAGGTGTACAATATAGCAATTTATCTCTAAACATTAATAAGGAAAGAAAAAAAATTGAGTTTTGACCCATCAATTGGTAAACTGGAACTTAATGATAATTTGGACTCTAAGACTAATAGGTGATTCGACAGTATAATAGATTTGGGGATTTGAGCATGTTCACAAGAGTTCACTTTTAGTTGTCTTTGATTTGAAATTCCAAAAATTATAACGTGATCATGCCTACCATATTTGATATCGCTAATTAATATTTTGCATAGATTAAGGTCGTAGGAGGCCATTTGGTTGGACTTTTGAACATCACAAGGTTATGGAACTTTTTGTTAGCAAGGTAAGTGCTTGGTTTAACCTTGACTTGAGGGAATAGGAATCCCCAATCTGATTGTTATGTGAAATTGCTTGTGTGTAGTGTATATGTGAGGTGACGAGTACCTATGCACTACCAAATTGTTGTTTACTATGATCCCTTTTCCGTTTTCCATTTATTTGCTTCCCGGCTTGACTGTTTTATGATTGTTGAGATTTATATGGTCAAGTGATGATCTTTGCTGTAATAAATCTAAGACCCGAATAAGAGTCACATGTACATTTGTCTTGATGTCATAGATCAAGAATGCATTTGGATTATCGTTTTTATGTTTTTCTTTTGAAGATTTAGTGAAGTCTTAAACCTTAGACCAATAAACAAAAAAAAGTATTGATAATATTGTAGAGTAGGACCCCAGACTTTAAAAATGTAAAACGGTAGGATAAGATAAACTATTTGGAGCTCATTATTTATGTCATGAGTGAATAGATGAAAATATTCATTTATAGGCGACTTTTAGAAATATGTTCAAGTACGTAATTGAATTATTCCACATATGCTACTTGACTATTTTTTTTCGTTAGATTATTGCCAAAGTATTGTTGCACGCGTGTTAAAAGTGTTGGTTGTTCCCTTGATTTTGTTATGGTACATAAAGGTTGAGCTGGATGACAGTGTTACGATATTTACATATATTCTGGTTGGTTTCATTATGAAATAATATTGGATACAACCTGTGAGCTATACTGTGTTCTGTTTACAATTGTTGAGATAAACGTGTCGTGAAAGGCTTGACCTGAATTGTGAAAGTTTTTGATAAATAAATCAAATGATAGTGATAAGGGTGGACATGGGAAATAAATGATAGCGATAATGGTGAACAGGTGGAATCGGGTTGCACGCCGCAACAAGACAGTGATCAGGGAGAATATTTATGCTTTTACTGATTCTATTACAAAGATTTGGAAACTTTACTGTTTTACTCTACTGTTTTCTCATATTCTGCACATACGGTTATTTTAAAGTAAAGTTTAGAAATTTATATATAGGTTAAGTTATAGTTGCCCCGTCTTAGCCTCTTCATTATTCATCGAGGTTAGGCTCGTCACTTACTCAGTACATGGGGTCGGTTGTAATGATACTACACTCTGCACTCTTTTGTGCAGATCCAGGTACCGGTCAGCATTAGAGACTTTTAGTAGCGGACATCCCTCATTCGGAGACACGAGGTATATCTGCTGGCATTCGCAGATCCCTGGAGTCTTCTCTTAGTTTATAGAGACTGTTTTGTTTCTATGAAAACAACTATATTTTTTTTTTTTCGGCCCATTATTTATAGTATTCTTGGAAGTTCGTGAATTGTGACACCAGATCCTGGGGTAGTCTTAGAGTTATATATATAATTAGTTCGTGGCTCGGTTTATTTATTTGTTTATTATTTTATATTTGGAGTTATTCATTGGAAACCATTAGATTAAGTTTAGTTTAAATTTATTTTATTATGTTTAAGTAAGTAATCAAAGAATATTAGCTAATCGCACCCTAACATTGACTTGCCTAGCAAGTGTGGTGTTAGGCGCCATCACGATCCTTAAGATTAGGAATTTCGGTCGTGACACCAATTTTCAAGCAAATTCAACAAGAAAACTCCTAGAAACATGATTTCTAATGCAAACATGGAGGTTCTGAGAATATGATTATTAATGCAGTATTGATAAACGACCTAGAAGCAGAATTTCTAGGGTGAAAATTCAGCATAATGAGATAAACCCAATGAACATGGTTTCTAATGCATATAAATATCATCACAACAACCCATGGGCATAGTTTCTACCCGGATATGATAAAAGATATATAAAATCCCTCCTTAGATTTTACTAATAACCACATATCTGTTTTACAAAGATTATTATTACAGACCAAAAAATTACATAATGAAAATCACTATACCATAGGAAACCTTGGCAGGCCCAATGTCAATCCTGGAAGTCAGGCCTTCAAGTAAGTCTGAGGTACACCAAATGACTTCTGGTGTGTCAAAGTTCCCAAGGGCCTCAAGGACCCCGGGAAATGCTCACACCAGAACCTTTTCAAAGAACAGTTTTTGTGAACAAGTTTGGAAAGGCCATCCCCAGTGTGTCAGAGTTAAGAGGAGTCTCATGGATTCCTAGGCAGTGCTCACACTGGAGGGGAAGGACCCTAGATATCTAAGAGTAGGAGTTGAAAATAATATATAAAAGTAGGAGGTAATTTTAGAAAAAAAATAGTTTGGATTTTAGAAGTGAATAAAAACAGATTACCAGTAGTCAATCAACAGACAAAACAGGGTCACAATCAATTCAAATAAGGTTTCACATTGACTGGGATTGACTTAGTTCATTAGCTATTACTAGGTGAACATATAGACATATATTAAACAGAGATCAACATGATAGGATCAAGTTACTGATCAGGCAGTCATACAGAAAAGGTAGCAAAGTTGAGAGCATAGAAATCATGAATTAATCAGGAACCTGCCAAGGTAAACACATAAAACAAGACAGGAGTTAAAACATGCTAGTGGAGAAACAGGTGAACAAGTACCCTGGATCAAACAGGATTATGCTAAGGTGTGTTAACCATACTAACACATTGGACATGACAAAATGACAAGAGTTAAAGCATGCCAATGAACAGAAACATAAGGGCAATAAGAGATAGACATGCTGTTTAAAAACAGTAAACAGGGAGAACAGAGGTCTAATTACATAGCATATTGAACGATAACAGAAGTGGAGACATACCAGTTAAGAGGCAGCAATAGGAAAGTGAAAGCAAATAGGATCCAAGAGTCTATCCTTGGCTTTCAGCCGACTAGACAGAGCAGCAACTAGAAGTAACGAAAAGAACTACAAGTGAGAGTTTGTGAGTGAGAGTTTGTGTGTGTTTCTCTATATGTGTTCGTGTGTTTTCAAAATCAGAATGGGGGGATTATATAACACTTAGCAGGGTAAAACAAATAAGGTAAAGAATATTAAAATTCATAAATAAGGTATAAAAATAAAATCAACCAGTTAATTGGGGCTAAACCCAACTAATTCGTACAAACAAAATCCCGGAAAGACACCTTAAATTAAGGAGAATCAATTACCAGCCCAGATTGGGATTCAAGTAAGGCAGGAAATAAGTCGTAGGCTATTTATAAGTCGGTTAGAGTAAATTAAAACCTAGAAATCAGGCTAATAAACTAATTAAGGCAAGTAATACCAATTAGGAGTCAAAAATAAGGAGAATAGATAAAAAATCACAGAGAATACTAATTTCAACAAAAAAATATGATTTCAAACCCTAATCAGGCGGATAAAATCAAGTAATGGGCAAATATTGAAACAATCAATGAGATAAACAGAAACCCTAGGTTTAAGAACATAGGCATGAAAAATTCGTCGAAACAGTAAAGGGAATCAGATTGAAACACTTAGAAACTTTAGAATATTTTGCAGAGAACTAAAAAAATGAAACCCTAACATTAAAATCGATTAATAATAAAGAAGAAAAACAAAAACAGAAGGTTTTTAAAGAAAAATACTAGATAAACTTAAAATCATCCCAGATCTACAAGGATCTGAACAAACTCAAGTAGAAAGAGATTAGGGTTTTGAAGAATTGAATGAGGTGGAAAAATCCAGTGAAGAATCGGAGTTTCAAGCCATAAACATGAAGATAACAATACTCACAAACATAGAGATGAACACAGGCAGGTTCATCGAGAAAGTGAAGAGTTGAAGCCAAGTCTGCATTGAATCTCTTCTAGATTCCATCAAATAACAAAGAAATTAAATAACCAGTAGAGATAGGAGGCCAGATAGGGCCTGGGATCGAAGAGAAAAGCCATGGATTGAAGGGTTTCCTAGTGACGGCGGCTAGGGTTAGGGGAGAGCTTGAGAGAGAGAAAAGAGGGTGAGAGATTCAAGGGCGGTTGAGTTGAAGAAGTGATTAGGGTTAGGGTGTTAGGGGTTAATTAACAAAAGGAAATGGATCCTGGATCGCTGATCTTCTGAGATCAATGACCAGGATTCCATCTGGGGTTGGGGCGGGTTTAAGAATTGGGTTACAGGTATTTGGGCTATGATTTTAATTGGGCTAGGGGGTAATAATTTGGGCTAAGGTCAGAAATTAAACCAAATTAAAAGAGGCTACTTGTTAAATACCCACTTAATTGATAAAATAATTTGTAAAAATAGTTAATAAATGATAAAAATGATTTTTATGCATAAAACGAATTTAAAATAATTACTTAATATTATAAAAATACAAAAGGTCATTTTCTTGAAATAAGGTAATTATGCACTTGTGGGATATTATTGCAAAGTTATTGCAATTATAACCCTAAAATGTAAATACGGCTATTCATGAAATAATTAAAGCTTAGTGTAAATATAAATGATAAAATTAAGCAATAAAATTGTCATAAAACCAATGGTGATGCAATTAATAATTGTCCATATAATAAAAAATACTGGGATAAATTAATTAAAAAATATTTTAAAATGTAAAAATTATGGAAAAATAGTACTTGATGCTCATGCATTATTTTGAAGATATATATGCATTTTGGAAATAATATAGAGAAAAATTGGGTATCAACAGTAAGAACCTTGCCAGTTGGGTGAAAATTTCTCTTTGGCTTTATCTTGATGTGGAAAGATCCGTTTCAACACCAGATGCCCCGGTGTGAACTGTGTTGCCTTGACTCTTTCTTGATTTTCATGCTCATGTCTGACTTGAATTTTCCTGAGTTTCCGCTTCACTGGTGGACACATTGGATTTGTAGGTAACTTGTGAGCCACTATGGATGTGCTCAACCTTGTCATATCATCGTATGACCATGCAAAGATATCCTCATATTCTTTCAGGAATCGAGTGTATTCCTCTTTCTCTAACGGTGACAAATGGATGCTTATGCGGGTTTCCTTGACAGTTTCGGAATCTCCCAAGTTGACTATCTCGGTCTCGTCTAGGTTGAACTTGGTCTTGTTGTCAAAATTCTCTACTTCTCTGACGATCTCTTTAGGTATTACATCCTCTTCTTCTATTTCTTCTGAATCACTGTCCTTTTGTTGCGTTGTCTTATTACATGTCACAGTCATCGGTTCATCAAGATAAGAAATAGTAACGCTGTAGGGATAAAGATATGAAAGAAAATTAGTAATAATAAAACATCAAGTCATTTAAAATGTCAAACAAAATAATTTTCAATAACTCAAATAACGTTTTTGGAACATTGAAAAATATTATTTAAGACAAAAGAAAAAATGCAAAAGTGGAAATCATTTTTTAGAAAAGTAAACAATGTTATTCAGCCTTGCTACCCCGGGACTCGTCGGGCCCTTGATGGTCTAACAATCTAGTTCTTGAAGAATTCTCCTCTCTCCACAACTTGGATGGTAGGGCCTTCCTCCTCCTCCTCCTCCTCCTCGACGATCACACAGCAGTCCATATCATCATCTTCCAAGAACAAATTCCTCAATGTTGTCAATGTTTATTCTTCCTATGATCCTCATATGATATCGGCCTGATGGAAGGTCTGACTCAAGTGCGGAACGAGTTGCTCAAGAGGGTAGTATGGACCACACCATGGTGGTGACCAATTCCGATATTCCTGCCAAGTATACTGATATCTGAGCCCGAAGGTCGTGCCATGGCGCTTCAGCTGTACTAGTTTGGAGATACCTTGAAGCTTTTTACCAAGCCCCTTACCAGGTTCATACCCTACCCATGCCAGTATACTCTCTATTTTTCTACTCCACCATTTATCCTTTTCAATCGTGTTAACACGCTCGATGTGATGGTAGGTTTCTCCACCTAGCTTCCTTCTGTTTTCTACCACCGGAACAGTCTGACTGGTATAAATGGGGTTGCTCCCCTCTCCATGGATGATCACTTCTTGATGGTTCCACTCAAATTTTACCGCTTGGTGCAAAGTGAATTCGACAGCTCTAGCGGCGTGTCCAAGGTCATCCCAGCAATATATGGTAGGAGGAGGAGATGTCTAGCACTTGGAATTCAACATCGAACTAGGTAGGACCCATTTGAAAGCATAGGTTAGTCTCTCTGATCGTGGCCCTTTGAGACCCATCGAACGCTTTCACATTCATAGTCCTTGCTCGTATCTCATGTAAACCCTTGCCCAACCTCTTCAAAGTTGTCAACGGGAAAATGTTGAGGCTGGATCCTCCATCTATCAAAACTCTGGCGATGAACTTATCTTCATATTGCACTATGATGTGCAATGCCCCGTTGTGACTTAAGCCTTCAAGTGGCAGCTCGTCCTCATGGAAAGTGATCTTGTGGCTTTCTAGCACCTTCCCCACCATATTGGCCATTTCTCCACTAGCGATGTTGTTTGGCACATATGCTTCATTCAACACCTTCATCAGAGCATTCCTGTGTGCTTCAAAATTTTGCAATAATGATAGGACGGATATCCGGGCGGAAGTCTTGTTCAGATGATCAACGATAGAGTACTCCCTTGCCTGTACCTTCCTCCAGAGGTCATCTGGACCAGTCTTAATGATAGGTGGTTTGTTAGAAGCTTTCTTACTGGTTTCTCCTAAATGTTAAGGTGTATAAACCCTTCCTTTTCTGGTCATTCCTTGTGCAGCGCCGGATTCTTCTATCTTTGACTTTTCCTTTCTTCTAGCCTAGACCACATAATCCCAAGGTACATTATTGGAACTGAAGGGTGGTGTGGATGCCACAGTTACAGTGAAATGTGTGGCCACCTCCACTTCAAATGGAGTGAGTATTGCTGCAGGTGGTGTTACTTCTACTTCTAAAGGAACCAATGCGGCTACCCTGACTTCAACTGGCAGCTGTACCTGCACCACAATGGGATTGAGTGTGACTGTAGGTTTCTTAGGATCATCACCTTCTCGAATAAGCCTGATTGATCCCTCGGGATCCCACTCTTCATCAGTTTCTATCACATTGACCCCTCCACCCCTATGATCAGGGAGAGGATTGTTGCGGACGTTAGGTGCAGCTTCCTTCGCCTGTATGACCTTATTATCAATCAGTGTTTGGATCATGTCTTTCAAGGAGCGGCAATCGTCAATAGTGTGTCCCTTCATGCCGGAATGATATGAATGGGTCTTGTTTGGATTGACCCATTGAGATGAATTCTCCATTTCCACAATAGGAATATGGGTGAAATAACCAGCGAATTTCAACCTTTCGTATAACTAGTCGATGGGTTCAGCAATGGCGGTGTATTGTTTGGGTGGTTTGTGGTCAAAATTAGGCTTGAGTTTTTGGTAGTTTTGACAATTTAGAGGTGACTGATAATAGGGTGGTTGGGAATTATAGGTATGGTAGGCGGTAGCAGGTTGGGAATATATGGGAGGTGATGGTTGGTATGTGGGTAGAGGTGTTTGGTATACAAATGGAGTTTTCGGGCCTTAGGAAACCATTACTGTTCCTACTTCTTTCTTTTTCGATATACAACCTGATTGCAATGCTTTGTTCATGGCCTGCAGTGCCTCGAAATTCGTCACCATTCCACTTTTAATACCTTCCTCGATCCTTTCTCCGAGCTTGATGATATCGGAGAACTTATGATTCTCGATAAACATTAACCTTTCATAATATTGTGGATGCTACGCCCTGATAAAGAACTTGTTCGTCTGATCCTCATCTAACGCCGGCCTAACCTTTGCTGCTTCTGACCTCCACCGAGTAGCATACTCGCGGAAGGTCTCAGTTGGTTTCTTCTTGAGGTTCTGAATATAGAAAACATCCGGTGCATACTCTGTGTTGAATCTAAACATGTCCATGAAATCTGACTCCATGCTCACCCAATTAGCCCATTTCTTGGGATTCTGGCTTATGTACCAAGACAGGCCATCTCCGGTAAGGCTTCTCATAAATAGCTTCATGTGAATCCTTTCATCTTTTCCAACCCCCACGAACTTGTCATAGTAAGTTCTCAAATGAACCTTGGGGTCACCCGTTCCATCAAACATTTCAAACTTGGGAGGTTTGTAAACCTCCGGCAGTTCCACATCCGGCTGTATGCACAAATCCTCATAATGACCTTCAATTCTTTTGCCTCCTTCAATACCTTGAACTCGGCTCGTTAGCTTCTTGAGCTCCTCATCCATATTCTTGATTAGCAGGTCCTTCTCGGCGTATTCTGGTGTATAGGAGATTGGTTGAGGGGAGTGAGGTAAGGTTTCTATGTATATAGGGTTATTTTGGTGAATGCCAGGAGTTTGGGTGTAGTGGTGATCATTGGTGGCGTTCTGGGGTTCAGGGATAGATTACGGTGTGTTCTGAGGAGTGTGATAGGTGGTTTGTGGGTATTGAGTAGGGAGATGCTGATTTTAAGGAGGGGTTGTATACTGGTAGGTGCGGGAGGATTCTGCGGGCGTTTGTTGGGTGTGTTCTGAGGTTGTGCAGGGTTCTGGCTGTCTGGGACATTCAATGTGAGGGAGAGATTTTCCAAGTTACGGACCTGCTCAAGCTCACCCTGTAGTTCAAGTATCTTCTGCTCAAGCCGTAAAACCAAATCATTTGGGGCCTGAGTGCCCTGACCATCGGAAGTTTCCATATTCTCAACATGTGCAGTGTTGCCGTTCATATCATCCATTTTAGATTTCCCTTTGCCTTTCGGTACACTTGGAGGAGGAAAAGGTGGAGGGCCTATAGATCTGGTATGGTAAGTTGATGATGCCAGTATGCGTGAACTAACCTTGGGGAATGGGAATAATAAAAAAGGAAAGGAAAACAAAAGGTAACCAAGTCAGTAAGGTTTCCAAAAAGAGTATTTGCAATATCTAAACACATAGTGCGGGAATGTAAATTCGCGTCCTAATTTGGGAGCCTCGTTGTGCCCGAGGTAGGCCTCGCGACAAGTTGATTTGGAGAACTTCAGTGCCAATAATTACCTCATTTCATTAATGTAAAGCAGATGAATCTAAAATGACACTAAACAAGATAAGTCATTATTGGAACTTGGCCTTATTACATTTGAAAAAATAGATAAACCTAATCTACTTGGTCCCAGAAGGACCTTCCCCAGGCTTGATCTTCTTGGCTTCATCGATCAGGTTCCCCAAGTCGCGCATGCCCAACAACAGGTATACCCTTACTAGATGTCCTTCTTCTCTTCCCTTAGCATTCTGGAAGTCGGCGACTCTCTTCCTCGTCTTCTCCTCCAGCTCATCAGACAATGCTCCAGATATTCCAGCCTTTCATTAGACTTGATAGTCATTTCCCTCCATTCATTGATCAGTTCCATATCACTCTTGTGTTGCTCCAGATGCTCGGCCTCGGACTCACGAACCCTTTTGCATAGTTTATTGTATTTCACTTGGGCTTCAACAACTTCGTCTATGACCCTGTTTCCCCGACCAATTCCCAGCTCAACTATCCCTGTTATGCTTTCTTCCAACCATGATAGGTAAAAGCGTACATGCCCTGCGTGATACCCATCTGGCTCGATGGTATCCCTTTCTACAATAATCTTTAGGTGCCACATATGCTGAGCTTCACATTTGTACGGGATGTCGTCATCCTGAAAATCTTCCCTGTAATGACTCATTTTAGAAACTCGCGGTATGACTTGCTTCCTGCCTGCCTGTCTCATAACCCTGATGGGAACATAAGGGTATATGCCCCTTAACCCGATCAACACCAAGTGCGAAGAGTCCCTAGATCTTATGATGAAATCACTGGCAGGGAACCATTAAAACATCCATTGAACCCGGTCCTCAGTCAAATTGTCGAAAAACTGCACCCATTCTGTAGCATTCTCCGGTTGAGCAAACCTGTATAGGATGAAGGTCATTCTCTTAGGGTGATGAAAGGATATGCGATCATTCCACAACCTTCGTGGAAACTCTTGGCAGTATCGATCTCTCTGGTGGTGTTCTAGAAACCAAACCTGTAGCAGCATATTATAACCCTCAAAGTCTTTGAACCCCTTCTGGCAGCGATCCAAGTCCTGATATATGTTGTAACGACCCGACCGATCATTTTGAGCTCTAGCATGTCATTCAACGGTTTGAATTCATGAGCATCTTCATTTAAGGTACTATGACTTGTGCTTATGGCCGGAATTGAAATTTGGGAAGTTCGGAGTCAAATTGGAAAGAAAATTCTCATTTCAGAAGCCTTAAGTTGGAGAAATTGACTAGGATTGGAATTTTAGGTAAACGACCTCCGAATCAGGATTTGAAGGTTCCTGCAGGTTCGTAAGATGATTTCGAACTTGGGCGTATGTCCGGATCGGGATTTGAATAGCCCGGGAGCATCTCGGTGTATATTGTGGAAGTCAGCAATTTTGAAGAAATTTTTTAAGTTTGGATTGAAGCGCATTTCAATGATATTGATGTCCGTTTGGGATTTTGAGCCTGGGAATAGCTTCGTATAGTGATTCTGGAGTTGGGAGCGCGATCGGGAGTGAATTCGGATGTCCGTAGGTTATTTTGAAGTCATTTAGCTAAAGATAGAAATTTGAAGGTTTTTGAGAAATCTGACCGGAAGTGGAAATTTTGATATCGGGGTCGGAATGTAATTTCGGAAGTTGGAACAGGTCCGTAATGTCATTTATGACTTTATTGCAAAATTTGGTGTCATTCCGAGTAGTATAGGTCGGTTCGACGCATTGAAAGAGAATTCTAGAACTTTAAGTCACAAAGTTTGAGTCAATTTGGTTTTGGGGTCGGATTCTTAGCTTCGTTGTTATTTTTCACGTTTCGAAAATTCGAGCGAGTCCTTATCATAAATACAGACTTGCCTGTGCCTTTGGACGGGGTCCCGAGGGGCTCAGGTGAGTTTCGGACCCCTCGGAGCTAATTTCAAAACACCAGAAAATTCCAGGTCTGGTTTCCTTCTCCGCGTTCGCGGAGGGGTGACCGCGTTCGCGAAAAAGGAACTGGGCAAGGGTGGTGAATTCCCTTTGCATTCTCACTAAAGGCACCGCGATCGCGATGGGTTGGGCTTCTGACCTAGTGCGCTCGCACACTGCCCCCGCGTTTGCATAGAGTCCGGCCATTGGGCCAGCCCAGGTACCCCTTACCCTGTGCGTCCGCAGCCTTCCTGCCGCGTTCACGAAGGTCTAGCCCAGCTAGCCTCCGCGTTCGCAGGGCCCCCTTCGCGTTCTCATAGAAGGTCATGCGGGCCTGGTCACTTAAGGCATCACGAACGCACTGCCCAGGCTGCGATCGCATAGAGGAAACCACTGGGCAGTGTGTTTTTATAGCGGGATTAGTTCATTTTTCCTCACCTTCTTCTTCTTCCTTGGGGTAATTTTGAGCATGCAAGAGGGGCAAACAACCTAATTATTGGAGGTAAGTAATTCCTACCATAAACTTAGTCTAATACTTAGATTCCTAGGTTGATTAACTCATTAATTAGTGGAAATTGAAGGGTTAGAGTAAAAACCTAGGTTTTATATTAATTGGGAGAATTACCAAGGAATTTGCCATGTAATCACACCAAAACTATATATTAATGATCCTTAGGCTATGGGTAATTGATTCTTTCAAAAATTTCCGGAATCCGAGCATGTGGGCCCGGGGGTGCATTTTAGGATTTTTCAAAGTAAGGTGAAAGGTCTAAGTAAATAGGAGAATTCCATGCTTTTGAGTATAATTTGATATATTTACGTAACGTTTGATTAGTTTCGAGTCCTTGGGAGACGATTTTGGAGTTTCGGGCGCGTTCTTGGTCCGGGAAGTAGATTCGACACGGGGTAAGTCTCCTTTCTAACTTTGTGAGGGGAAATTGTCCCCTAGGTGAACTAATTAAATATCTGCTACTATCTACGGGTGCTACGTACACACGAGGTGACGATAGTCCGTGCGTAGCTACTATTATGCCATGTCCGGGTAGTCTAGGACCCACTAGCATGCCTTACGTGTTGTACATGTGATCCTGCCAATAATATTAGACCGAAAATGTTATTTAATTGGTAATTTATTTCCTAAGAAGGCTAGAGTGTACCTTTCTTAATCATTTAGAAAGACGATTTACTCCTCCGAGGATAATTATATGCCTAATAAGGTTATATTATTGAATTTTATTAAATTTGGCAATGAATTTCGAGAAAGGATTTAAATACTATTTTTGTGACTTTTAAAAGAGGAATTTGTCATATACTTGGGCATTTGTTTTCCCGATGTAGTCGGGGTGGGCTGTTGATTGTGCATGACTATGTGACCACTTCACAATTTACATTCCGCGAGCGGAGTGTTATTTCCCCCACTCTCATGGGAGCGTACGCCACGACAGATTGAAAGATGCACTTATGGTTCGGGCCGTTCGACCCTCGGCAGTGCGTAGATATGATTATTTTATGGCAAAGATGCACATATGGTTCGGGGCGTTCGACCCTCGGCAGTGCATAGATATGATTATTTTATGGTAAAGATGCACTTATTGTTCGGGCCGTTTGACCCTTGGCGGTACACCGACATGATTATTTTTATGGCTCAGGCCGGATGTCCTTATCCCGTATGCGCATGTTTAATTGTTAATGATTTCATGGATTTTGAAGTGATACGATACTTGGGGGAAAATGAAGTGGAAACTGTTTATTTAAGATATTTGGGGAAAAAGAAGTAGTAATTGTTTATTTACTTTCAGTATTTATTGAATTAGAGTTATCTTTAATGTTTACTATTTTATCATCCTCATATGCCTATTCCTGATATCATATCTTGTTAAATTATTTTGTTGGACCTTAGCAAGTGTCTAATTTGACCTCTTGTCACTACCTTTCTGAGGTTAGGTGGGCGACTTACTGAGTACACGTTATTTTCGTACTCATGCTACACTTGCTGTGCATTTTGTTGCACGAGTACTTTCATAGCGATGTGGCTGGTTTGGAGATTTAGGCAAGCTACATCATCCGGAGGCGATTCGCAGCTGATAGAGTCTCCCTCGTATTGTATTCTCTTTATTTTAAATACCTTGTCCAATTTGTATTTCGGACAAGCTTGTTGTATTTTGTATAAATTCTTAGAATTTGCTCGTGCACTTGTGACACCGGGTTCTGGGATGTGTATGGGATGTATTCTATAAAAAAAAAAATATTAAACTGCCGTATTTACTTAACAGATTTTGTTTAGTTATTACGTAATAAGTTAGAGGTAATGATTTCAAAAATGTTAAAACGGGAATTTATTTCAACTAATCAATGATTGGCTTGCCTGACGATGGTGTCCAGCGCTATCACGACCTTAATAGATTTTGGTCGTGACATATGTCTGCTATAATCATAGGGACGATAGTATATGTTTGCCCCTCGATTCCTTCCATTAGAGTTTTAGTTACCATGGCCAGTCTGGTGTGAATCCTGTCTCCTTTTCTTGGAAACACTATCAGACGCAGGAAGCATGCGACGAACACAAAAAAACTACGGTGAGTCCAACCCAGGGAGGTGATGGAAATTCGTCACGAATGGTATGATAGTATTTGCTATGAACATATCGTTCATAGAGGTAGTCAAAGGCTATGTAGGACTTCTTCAGGCACTCCAAATCGTCGTTCCTTTTCAAACCCATCATTTTCAGAAACCCCCTAGTGGTACGATTCTACGGTACCAATAAACCAGGACTGTCCCAAGGTAATCCAACGAATCCCCTATCTCCTCCAAGAGAGGGGTCATTTCTATATTTCCAAAATGGAACACGGACCTTTCTCCGTCCCAGAACATAGTGGACGTTTCGATCAACATATTGTTTGGTTGGATGTCCAATAAAGAGGGTAAGTTTCCGAGGACCCTTTTCACATGGTCTTTGTCGCTTGGCGAAAGGTTCTCCCACCAATCCAGTAATAATGATGGTATTCTTTGGACCATGCCAAACCTAGGGACTTCGTGCCTTATTTTTTGCAAAACAAATAAGGTTAGACCCTTTCCCCATCAAGATTCAACTACTTATACATCAGTGATTAACATATTGGCACTTATTTCTCCAAATTAATGCACAGATCGTGGTTGCGTCCGTTGGGATTATGGAAACCCCAGTAGACTTTTGGACAAGGCTTTTCCTAAAGGGTTATTATGTGGACAACATATTAACCCTGGCTAGGTTTGGACATGATGCATGTACAATAAATTAGAGTAAGGTTTCTATAGAGGTCTAGACTGGTACCCTCAATCGGACAACTTGAGGGGGAAAGGCACGGAAGCGTCGACTGCACCGCTGATCGACTAGTTTTACCGCAAATAAGCCTTTCCGAATTCAAAGTGATGATATATAGGAATATCGCAAACACTCATCAAGCGTTGCTATGGTATTAATTACGCACGAGTGGAATATGATATTGAGCAAGATTTATGCAACAGAAAATAACACGTTGTCACGTATTTGCAAAGAGACAAGTCAGTTTCCATAATAAAGAGTAGAAAACAAGAAAGAAAAATCGTAAAGGCTTAAAAAATAGGCAAATAAATTCACATAAAGTGGAAAGGGAAAGGGTGTGCAAGTATTAACAGAATAAAGCATGCTTAAGGACTAATTCACAAAAATCAAATTCGTTATGGTAAGAGCCTAGGTATATCCTCAGCAGAGTTGCCATGTTGTCGCGCCCCCTTTTTCTCGTGCAAAATTGGGGTTTCGACATTTCTGAGACAACTCCCTTCCTTTTGGGATGGGATATGGGATTTGAAGAGTCACCACCTAACGGATTAAGGTGTGGTAGGGCACCTTGAGTAATTAACTCATGAAACTAGTTTGCATCACCAGAGATAGAATAAAGTCTCGAAATTACCTTGAGGGGAAGGTGTTAGGCACCCCTCGAGGTTCACAACAGTGGGTCCCGACCGAACTTAATTAAGCGAATTAGTCTTGAAAGAAAAATAAAGCAATTTAGACAACTATTATTTTAAAATAGGAATTAAAGGGGTCCTAAGTTTTTTAGCCTATAGGATCATTTCCATGCAATACTTGGTAACTTTCCCCAGGTTAGGGTGCTACACATAGTATTAGAGCACCGGTCATCATCTCCTTTACTTTCCAATTACTATCTTTCAGTTGTTACTTAAGCATTCTAGCACCTTCTAACTCGTGCCTTATGCGTGCACTACCCATCCCTTACCTATGGTCTTGGAGGTGTTTAGGTCATCTATTTAAGGTGGTTCTAGACTGACCTAGGTTGCTTAAAATGAGAAAAAGTTAGGCGACAGCCGGCTAGACAATGTAGCAAATCAGAGTGATAGAAAGAACTCAAGTGTGTGTAAGTGTGTAAGTGTGTAAGTGTAGGTTTGTAAGAGTGAGCTTGTGTCTCAGCGTGTGTTTAAAAATCAGAACAATGAAAGGTTTATATAGAATATAGTAGAGTAAACCAAATAAGGCAGGCAAATCAACGTCACACAAATAAGGTATGCAAAAATCAATTAATCAATCAATACAAATCAATTAATAGGAAAGAATCACTGAAGTATCACTTAGATTAAGGAGAATCAATTAGCAGCCAAGATTGAGGTTTAATAAGGTAAGCAATAAGTCCATAGATCACTTATAAGTCGGTCATAACAATCAAAGCCCAGAAATCAGGCCAGTAATATAATTAAGGAAAGTAGTACCAATTACGAATCACATATAAGGAAAGAATAGGTAAAAGTCTTTCAGATAGATCAGTTTTAAAAAGAAGTACAATTTCAAACCATAATTAAGCAAGTAAATCAGTTTAATTGAAAGCCAAAGTAAACGGGCAAACATTATAGCAAGCAGTAAAATAATTAGAAACCTTAGCACATAAAGACATAGAGATGAAAATCAATCAAAAAAGTAAAGGAAGAAAATCGGAGTTAAACACTTACGTGTTTTAAAACATTTTTGCAGAAACTTCTTAAAAAAAAATTGAAACCCTAGCTTTTAGGAAAAAACGAAAATCGGTTAACAATGATAGAAAAAAATAGCAGAATCTTAAAGGAAAAGTAACAAACAAACTCAAACCGCTTCAGATCTAAAGAGAACTAAAGAGATTTAGCCAGAAATAGTTAGGTTATGTCAAAAAATGAACAGAGGTGAGAAAAATCTGGTTTGAACCAGAGATTTGAAGCCATAAACGCAAAGGTATTAGTACTCACAGACATAGGAATGAACACAGACAGATTCATCGAGAACATGAGGGATTTGAACCAAATCTGGTTCGAATCTCTTTGAGATTCCATCAAGCAATACGAAAATCATAACACCAGTAGAGATAGGAAGCCGGGTAAGGCCTGAGATTGAAGAGAAAACCCATGAATCGAAGGGGTTTCAGTGACAGCGGGCTAGGGTTAGGAGGAGGGTGATAGAGAAGAGAGGAGGAAGGGGTTTCAAGGGCGACCGTTTTGGAAGAATGGGTAGGGTTTTGGGGTCGTTTGGTTAATTAAAAATGGAAAGAATATCCTGGACCATGGATCTCATGAGATCAACGACCAGGATTAATTCTAGGCTGGGGCGGGTATGGATCAGGGTTATGGGTTATGGGTTAATGGGTTAATTTAATTTGGTTGGGGTAGAAATTGCGCTAAGGTCTGGAAATCAATTTAAAGAGGCTATATATTAAATATCCAATTAGTTTGATAAAATAATTTATAAAAAATAGTTAATAAATGATGAAAAAGATATTTATGTATGAAAATAATTTAAAATAATTACTTAATATTATAAAATATATATAAAAAAAATTCATTTTCGTGTAAAAATAAAGTAATTATGCACACATGGGCTATTATTGCAAAGTTATTGCAATATAACCTGAAGATGTAAAATATGATTATGCATAAAATAGTTAAAACTTAATATAGATATAAAATGATAGAATTAACCAATAAAATTATTATAAAATTATTTGTGATGCAATTAGTAAATTTAGATAATAAAATGATGGAATATATTAAAAAAATCCTTTAAAATTACAGAAAATTATGAAAAAATATTAATTGATGCTCATGCATTATTTTGAAAATATATATGCATTTTGAAAATAATGTAGGAAAAATTGGGTACCAACACTAAAGACGTGACAACATGGTATCAGAGCAAAGGTTGAAACTAAGGGAATGTGGAACAACAGAGAAATTAACGCTGCCAACACCCAAGCCAATGTCATCCAAGATGCTGCTGGCAAGAGTGGCCGTAACAAAAAGAGAAATGCAACGAACAAGAGCCAGGAGATGTCACCCGAGGTTGTGTCAAACGAAGGGCTTACATCCCAAGAACCATCTGCCACTGAGGCGAGCGATGATGAATTCGAGGTCCTGCCCGAGGATGTCTTGCTCGGTGAACAGTGGGTGATAAAGATGAACGTCGGTATGGACGCCATAGAATGCTATACGCAGCCCCCCTGCAAGGTTACTTTAGATACGTCGAAGTAAGTTGTGGCTTATAAATAGGAAGATGAGGAGATACCCCGATCTCAGTCCGACAGCGTACTATCCTAGACCTCTATCCATCCCGCAATTCCAATCAACCGATTCGTGGCATCAGTTATCTAGCTACATTCTATTACCGGTTGACAACTGGGACTGAACCTTTCTATCTTCTTCTTTCTCTTTTTGTTCCCGCCTGCCGAGGACCTATGTTTCATACTCCTTTTCCTTTTGCACCTGCCTTGTCAAAGTAGAAGATGTGGCATTAGTTCGAAAAAAGAGATCTGATGCTCGACTGCCTAAAAGAAAGAAAGCCCGGTATGGATATTCATTCCGCTAGAGCAAAGGCATGAAGTGAAGGAGGACGCTAAGGTTGAGCCTTACTAATTTTAAAGAATCATATTCAATCACCCAGAAATATCCGCACCAAACATATCCCAAACTTCTCGCTCCCACCGGCCGCTCGCTCTTTGATCAGTGATTCACCGGCCTCTAGATCGATGAAGAGAGATCTTTGGCCAATTCTTGGGAAAGGTGGAAGGCACCTTTAGCATTCTAGTGGGGCACACTCTTGAAGAGATTGAGAGTATCCGAAATGACTTGGAGGGACATACACAGATCGAGATGAAACTGAGGCAAACCATCACTGCCTTAGAGTGCAGACTCATGGAGTCTTTGAGTACTATCGATACTATGAAGGCAAAGATAGAGTCACTCGAGGAGCATGTTGGTGCTGGCGTGATCGAGGCAACCAACAATGTTGTGGTGTCGAGGGAGGCCAAGATCGAGACTCCCAAACCCCCGGTGTTCAAAGGTGTTCGTGATGCTTAAGAAGTGGAAAATTCCTTTGGCACTTGGAGAACTACTTCAGGCACGATAAGGTCAGGGACGCCGAGACCATGATCAACACTGCAGTATTGTAGCTCTCAAAGACTTCCATGACATGGTGGAGAAGCAAGATAGACAATGTGGATAAAGGTGTATGTACTATTAGCACGTGGGATTAGTTCAAAGCCGAGTTTAAGCGACAGTTATTTCCAAACAATGTCTTGTACGAGGCAAGGCAGAAGCCTAGGGAGTTGAAGCAAACATGGAGCATGCATGTCCATGTCAAGGAGTTCACTACCCTTATGCTTCAAATCCTCAACCTGATCAATGATGACTTGTTGTTACACTTCATGGACGGGCTGCAAAATTGGGCTGAGTAGGAGGAGCCTCTACATGGATACAAGAGGTATCCTTTATCCTTTTGTTTTCCCTAGGAGTACCAGGAATTTTAACTCTTAATCCCCTTTTCTTTTTAGGATTGTAACTGTCAGGCACTTTTCTTAGTAGGTCCTCGAGGGTTTCCTGCACAGATAGAACAGGTTCTTGAACCTTGTTCCCCAATATAATCACCCTTAGTAGCTTCTCCAGACCCACTTCCTCTTTTTTTCTCTCACACTTTCTTCTTTTCCAGCCGATTCCTTACTCCATACTTCCATAGATCCTGTTTCTTCAGTCAAACCAACAGGAGTTGGTGAAGATTCAGTCATTCTTTGCCCATTACCCTCACCTTACCTTAAGCGCCCTCACTCTCATTTTCTTTTCTATTTTTATTTTTACCACCAATCTTCTCAGACTCAGCAGTCTCTACCCCAGCCACAGTTCCTACAAAACAAATCTAGTTTCCGGATTTGCAACATCCTTAGAGATTACTTCAGATGTAATCGTAGGACCAGATGTTACCTGTTTTGTTTCAGATGAAACATTTTCTTCCCCCTCAGCTGCAGACTTGAAAGAGTCTTCAGATTTTTGGGGTTCTTCTCCCTGACTTGCCTTCAACTATTCATTGATTTTCTTGATTTGTTCTTTTCCAGCAACAACCTTACGAGCAGCCATCTTGAACTTTCCTTTCTTAGAGGTGGGTGTGGTTGAAAGTGTGATGGAAAGTATGGGTGTAGTTTACTTGGGTGGTGATGAAGGATTCTCAGAAGGGTTCACCGGAGGAGGCCATGTGGGAACGATAGAAAGACTTATGGCAATTCAAAGATAATATCCAAGAGTTTATGCAACAACAATGTGCGTGGTTTGCAATATTGAGTGGGGGAGAGTGTGATGACCAACCATTTCATCATGCCACGTAGGCAGCATTTGGCATATATTAATGCCATGTTGAATCTTACATAGGAAGAAGGCTAACATTTGTGAGAAGATTATAGAGAAGTATGAACATTCCTTTTGAAGATCCTAGATCTCTATGGATTTTCTAGGAAAGTTCTTGGAATTATCTAGGCTTGTAAGGAAATCTAAAGAAAGCCTTTTTCTTGTAAAATATTAAGGACTTGTGTAACAATTAATATTTACACACTAGCCCCTAGGAGACTGGTATATAAAAGGGGCCATCCATTTTGTAATTCACCAAGAAAATTATTCAAGTTCTCTCTAATACAAAGCTTCCTTTAACAATTCTCTTGTGTTCTTTCTACCATTCTCTTAGCGATCTTGAGCATAGTAAGGTTGACTTGGCATAGCAAGAACGTGAGCAAGTTGTGCAAGATCGTGAGCAAATTGTCAAGTGTCGCACGTGTACTTAGTTAACGACTAAGGACGTGACACTATCCGCATTTAGCAATCTTTGGGTGTGTTTGGTACGAAAGAAAATATTTTTCTGGATAAACTCACTCATTTTCCAGGAAAATATTTTCCGAAAAATATCTTCTAGTGTTTGGTTAGAGAGTATAAAATATTTTTAGGAAAACAATTTCTTATGCTACTCTCCTTAACCCCTTCCCAAAAATTCCCATGTTTTCTGTACCTCTCCGGACTCTATTTTCTCTAAGAATTTAATTATTCTTTTCAAAATTCACACAAACCCAAAGGAACTAATGTGCTACTTTACTTTTTCATAGAAGAACAACGTTGAAATTTGAGCTCGATAACTAAAAAGAAAATACTTTATTTTGTGAAAAAAGAAAGTATTCTTTCTACAATATGAAGAAATTACTCATTTTGTTAAATGAAAGAAAATACTTTTTCTACATCATGAAAAGAAAATATTTTTTCTACATCAGAAAAAGAAAATACTTAGTTTGTTGAAACGAAAGAAAATACTTTTTCTACTTCATGAAAGAAATTACTCTTTTTATTGAAATGAAAAAAATACTTTTACATCATGAAAAGAAAGTACTCGTTTTGTTGAGTGAAAGAAAATATATTTTTAATCATGAAAAAAATGTACTCGTTTTGTTGAAATGAAAGAAAATATTTTTACTGCATCATGAAAAGAATATACTCATTTTGTTGAAATAAAAAAAAGTACTCTATCTATAACATAAAAAAAAGTACTCTTAATAATAGTTCTATTTAGGATGGGTGGTGGGCGAGGTTGGAGTGGGCGCGATGGGGTGTGNGGGGGGGGGGGGGTGGGGATAGATTGGTGGGGATGGGGAATAGGGTGGAGAAGGTTGAAAAAGAGTTTTGAAAAATGTTTCCCTTTTCTTGATAGAGAAAACATTTTCCTTCAATTGGAGGAAAATATTTTTCAAAATATTTAAGTTAACCAAACATGGAAAAACTAGAAATAATTTTTCGAAAAATGTTTTCCTTCGTACCAAACACATCCTTTGTGTTATTTTCTTTATCTTAAAGGACTATAGGTTTTTCTGATAAAGTATTTTAATAAGCTTTAGTAAAATCAATACGAGTACTAGATATCGTGTGAAAAACCAAAAAAAAAGAAAAAAATCAAGGTCGGCTAGAGGGGGAGGCCACTAAGGCCTTTGCTTTAGGCCCCATCTTGTGAGGGCCTCATTTGCTAATACTAGTATATGTATATGTTACTTTTCCTTACAAAATAATAAATATTATGTTATAAAAAACATTAAAAAAGGTTATAAAAGAGAAAACTATTTATGTTATATTAAAAGCATGAAGTCCTTTAGCGAAATATCGTTCGTTTTTTTTACTCTTTAAAATTTGATTTTACATTAGACACAATTGTTATTTACTCATTTTCCTAATATTTAGGACTTAAAAATTAAATAAAATTTTGGTTATTATATAATCTTATTTGGACTATATAAGAGCTCCTAGTATTTAGGAATTTCAAGTCAAGAAAAATTTAACTTATATAAATACATTACTTATTTCATTTTTATTCTTTGCTAATACATTACTTATTTCAATTTAGGAGAACTAACTATTAGCGTGTCATTACCGTTATCAATATGTTTCATCCATATAGGTAATGTGATTTAACTTATATAAATACATTGCTTATTTCAATTTAGGAGAACTTACCATTAGCATGTCATTACCGTTATCAAAATGTTTTTTCCATCCGAAAAAATGATCTTTAACTTTTAAAACTTTATGCCCCTCACGTAAAATTATAGACATATAATTTATTTTATAAATATGACTATATTTCTATCTCAAGACACACAAACTCGACATTTATAAACTTAAAAATAGAAATAATGCCAACAACTTTATTTATTAAAAGTCGACGGGGATTTTATTTGTCTTTGGACACATGAAATCAATTTTGAAAACTATTGATTTGGTTATCTACTATATGTCAATTTTTATATTAAATTTATATTCTGAAAGTAGAGAAATACTATTAACGTTTTAGAATAAATCCAATAAAAAGTAATAATATTTAAAGTACCTAACAACATAAAAATTTATGGAGTAATTATGTGAAGTTAATTGCCCACAGAGTTGAAATTGGTTGACATATCCACTTTTATACGTTTAAAAAACTAAATTATTCCTTCAACAAATAAATCTATGTTAAAAATTTAAATTAATACTTAATTTTTTTCTAATATTTAGATCTATTAAACAAATTAAATTCTACCATAATTTTGATGGAATGTGATTTGTGGATCATACATTTGCACTACAAGAATTTGATATATATATATATATATATATATATATATATATATATATGTTATAAAACCTGAAATTGAATATGAGTTGACATTAATTTTTAACCGTTCATAAATGTATTTTATGTGAACAATAATAACAACAACAATTATGCCTCAGTCCTAACTCGCGTACATTGAATGTCCCAAGCTAGCATAAAGGTAGACAATTATGGTAGGCAGCCAGCCAGCGTAAAACTTGCTTATTCATAATGAATTCATGTAAGATAGAATTATAATTATATCTAATAAGTAAAGTTAACTAAAATTTTAAACTTTGAGGACTTCTATAGGGGCAGAGCTTCTTCTTTTATTGCGATAGTTAAATAAAATCGACAATTATCATTCTCACGATTTTATATTATTTTTTTGGTAACTTTTACTTATATAACTCAAAACTTTAAGATAAGCTTATGAAATTCTTTCTAAATTTTTTGCTTTTTTAGACGAGGTTCACGCACAACACACATACTCGAAGACTAGTAATTCTGAAATAGTGCTTAACATTTAAAAAAACTTAGGTAACAACAGTGACTCATTTAGATCCTTACCTTCCTCTGCATATAAATTATTCTGGGTCATTTACGTCTGATATTGGTGTAAATGACCCAAATTATGCTTCTCATTTTTCACTTCTCAGAAGAAACCAGTACTTCTACTTTTTTTTCCTTTATCCAACTATGCTATTATTCAAGGCCCGTAGTGCATAACACATTTCCAATTACATATTCTATTTCACTATTTGAAGCACCGCACAAGCAAATTGATGTAACGGTCAGGCCGGTCATTTTGAGAGTTATAGCCCCGATCTCCTGTTTACCGTTTTCCCCGTATCTTTTTCTGCTTAAGTGACTTTCCGGGAGGTTGTTGTTGTAGTTTCAGAGTGATTTTGGGATATTTAGTCCCTAAAACGGAAGCTTAAGTCTTAGGATTTCGATCATACTCGGAACTGTGTGAAGACGACTTTGGAATGGAGTTTCATCGGTTCCTTTAGCTCCGTTGGGTGATTTTGGACTTAGGGGCGTATCCGGATTGTGTTTTAGAGGTCTGTAGCTGATTTAGGCTTGAAATGACAAAAGTCAAATTTTTGGAGATTTTGGCTGGAAGTGAACTTTTTGATATCGGAGTCGAATTCCGATTCTGGAAGTTGGAGTACGTCCATAGTGTTGAGTATGACTTGTGTGCGAAATTTGAGGTCAATCGGACGTGGTTTGATAGGTTTCGGCATCGATTGTAGAAATTTGAAGTTTCAAATTTATTAAATTTGAATGGGAGGGTGATTCGTGTTTTTAGCGTTGTTTGATGTGACTCGAAGGCTCGGCTAAGTTTGTATGGTGTTTTAGGACTGGTTGGCATGTTTGGTTGAGGTCCCGGGGGGCTTCGGGAGTGTCTCAGATGCTTAATGGATTGAAGTTTTGACTTGTGCAATTGCTGAAGTTTTCTGGTCATCTGGTGTTTTGCACCTGCGGTGGGGAGACCGCAGGTGCAGAATCGCACGTACGGAAGGAGGAGCCCATGTGTGATTTTTTCAAGCTTGGTATGTGGGCGCAGGTGCGAGATTGGCCCGCAGAAGCGGAGCCGCATCTGTGGAAGATGGAGCGCAGAGTCGGACAGGGCATGGAGCGTGAGGATCACATAAGGGAAGATATCCGCAGGAGCAGGCACGCAGGCGCGACCCATTACTCGCAGATGCGGACCCAGCCCCTTAAGTCATTTCCGCACATGCGAGGGAAATTCTGCACGTGCAGCATCGTAGGTGCGATAGTAGGTCCGCAGATGCGGAATCGTTGGGCAGAAAAGATGAAGTTCGAGGGTTTTATTCCCATTTTCAATTTTGGGACTTTGAGAGCTCGGTGTGCGGCGTTTTTTCGAAGGTTATTCAAGGAAATTGTTGGGGTAAGCGGTTCTAACCCAAACTGGACTATATTCCATGAATCTATTACGATTTTCATCATCTAATTAGGGATTTGGGTTGGAAATTTGGGGGAAAATGGTAGAAACTTCCTAGACTAAAATTTTGAGTTTTGAAAGGCGATTTGAGGTCGGATTCGAGTAATTCTTATATGGTTGGACTCGTGAGTGAATGGGTGTTCATATTTTTATGACTTTTACCCGATTCCGAGACGTGGGTCCGGGGAGGCATTTTTGGTCGATTTTCTAATTTCTTTCTTTAGCTTTGATTTCATTAATTAGATTAGCTTTTTATAGTCATATTTATGGCATGTAATTGATTTTGGCTAGATTTGGGCCATTCGGAGTTGGATATTCGTGGAAAGGGCATTGTTACATATTTATTGAGCTTGGTTCGATGTAAGTGACTTGCCTAAACTTGTGTGGAGGAAATCCCCTTAGGATTTGGTACTATTATGATATGTGAGAGCCGTGTACGCGAGGTGACGAGTGCGTACAGGAGCTATTTATTGAAAAACTTGATTGTACTGAGAAATAACAAGTTTTCATCTTAAATGAGTTATACTAGCATGTGTAATTATCCTCTTATCCTAGAATAGCATGTCTACGTGTCTTAATTGCTTAAATGAACTCTTTGCAGCATGCTTAGTGGATTCCTACTCCTTTTCTTGACTTGTACTTAGTCTAAACTGTAGGTTTTTTTGCTGTAACTGTTATCTTCATTTGTTTGAGATACATATTTACTTTGGGACTATAGAACGGTATCTCGAGAGATCCCCTGCACATTTACTTTTGAGGCTACGAGGCGGTACCTCGGGATTTCTCCCTATACATTTACTTTTGAGACTACGAGGCAGTACCTCGGGAGTTCTCCTTACACATTTATTTTGGGACTACGAGACGGTATCTCGAGAGATCCCCCGCTGTTTACCCCTGTGTGTTGTACTGTTATTCCTGCCGTGTTTTCTTTTGTTAAATCTAGACTCTTATTATACTATATATTCTCCTGCCTTATTTATTATTTACCAGTGGGCCTGACCTGACCTTGTCACTACTCGACCGAGGTTAGGCTTTGCACTTACTGGGTACTATTGTGGTGTACTCGTGCTATTCTTCTGCACATATTTTTGTGTGCAGATCCAGATACATCATACTAGCCTTGCTATTAGTTGTGCATCTGATGTTGTTCTAGAGACTTCAAGATACATCTGCCGCGTCCGCAGACCTCGGAGTCCCGCTCCATCTCTTTGTGTAGTTCTTCCTTTACTACTTCTAAATACTGATGTATAGAACAATTAGTCAAGTTGTTAAAAGCTTGTGACTTATGATGTTCCGGGTCTTGGAAAAATTCTGTGTATATTTTGAGAGTTGATTATTGTATATCCTTTTGTTTTCCCTAGGAGTACCAGGAATTTTATCTCTTTTGTGTAGTTCTTCCTTTACTACTTCTAAATACTGGTGTATAGAACAGTTAGTCAAATTCTTAGAAGCTTGTCACCTATGATGTTCGGGGTCTTGGAAAAATTCTGTGTTGTATATGCCGAGCGGCATAGCTATCTGTTATTAAATTTCATGTTGCTGTTAGTTGTTAAGATTTATGCTTTTATTTTCATTGTTTCCGCAAATGTTAGGCTTACCTAGTCGTAGAGACTAGTGCCATTGCGACCTCTCGTGGAGGGAAGTTAGGGTCGTGACAAGTTGGTATCAGAGCTCTAGGTTCATAGGTGTCGTGAGTCACAAGCCGATTTATTAGAGTCTAGCGTATCGGTACGGAGACGTCTGTGCTTATCTTCGGGAGGCTATGGAACTGTTAGGAAAAATTATACTTCTTTGATTCCTTGTCGTGCGAAATTTGTTGACATCAAAATTTTAAACTTCTGTACTCTATTCTATCTCATAGATGGTAAGGACCCGTACCGGTGAATCTGATGACCAGGCACCAACGCCCCCTACTAGAGCCGCGAGAGGCTGGGGCCGGGGTAGAGGTCAAGGACGTCTATGCGTTGCAGTATAGCACCCGCGCGCGTTGCAATAGAGGATCACCTAGTAGCTCCAGCTGGAGGGCAGGCACCTGAGGTGCAATTGTTGCACCAGCCCCCCAGGAGACTCTAGCCCAGTTCATAAGCATGTTCAACACCTTAGCTTAGGCTGGATTAATTCCACTTTCTCCTGCCACATCTCAGGCCGGGGGAGGGGCACAGACTCCCGCAGCCTGTACCCTAGAGAAGCGGGTCTAGGTCGACTAGGCCCTAGAGCTTATACCTATACAGTCGGTATCTCCGGTTCAGCACGGGGATAGGGCAACAGATTCTGAGGCGGAGCAACTCAAATTTGAGAGGTACAAGAAGTACCACCCACCTACCTTTAGCGGATTGGCGACAAATGATGTCTAGAGTTTTCTGGAGGAGTGTCACCGTATTCTTCGTACTATGAGCGTAGCGGAGTCGAGCAGGGTTTCTTTTACTACATTCCAGCTTAGAGGAGAATCCTATCAGTGGTGGTGTGCTTATGAGTTGAGTAGTCTGGTTGAGGCAGCTTCACTTACATGGACTCAGTTCTCGGACATGTTTTTGAGAGAGTATGTCCCTCAGAGCCTCAGGGACGCATGGAGCGCAGAGTTTGAGCAGATGTGCCAGGGTGCTATGACTGTGTTCGAGTATGCAGTTCGCTTCAGTGATTTGGCCCGACATGCACCGGCCTTGGTTGCCACGGTTCGAGAGAGGGTTCGTCGGTATATTGAGGGACTCCCCCCAATATCCGGATTCGTATGATTAGGAAGTTGGAGATGGATATTTCTTACCAGCAGGTTGTGAGTATTGTTAGGAGATTGGAGGGAATGCTTGCTCGAGATACAGAGGAGATGGAGGCCAAGAGGTCTCGAGAGTCTAGCACGTACAGTGGTACTCGTGCCCCAACTGCAGTTCTCCATAATAGGGGTTATGTGAGTCGCCCCATTCATTCAGCTTTTTTAGCTGCGAGTGGTATTCTAGCTCCTTCTAGGCCTCAGGAGCCTTATTATGTACCGCCAGTATCTAGTGTGCCTTCTTCACGGGGTGCATTTAGTGGCCAATCCAGCAGACCTGGCCCGAGCCAGTCACAACAGCCACACCCTCCGAGAGCTTGTTTTGAATGTGGCTACACTCGCCATATGGTGAGGGATTTCCCCAGACTTAGGAGGGGTGCACCTCTATAGACTTCTCAGCCACCGCGTGCTCCACCGGGTCTTCAGGCTATGATTCCAGCACCAGCTACAACCCCACCTGCTCAGCCAGCTCGAGGTGGAGGTCGGGGAGGTCGAGGTCTCCCTAGAGGGGGGTGCCAGGCCAGATATTATGCTCTTCCGGCTAATATAAAGGCAGTTGCTTCCGACTCTGTCATTACATGTATTGTTCTGGTCTGTCATAGAGATACGTCGACCCAAATGGTCGTTTTGAGAGTTATAGCCCCGATCCCCTGTTTACTTCTTCACCCATATCTTTTCTACTTATATGACTTGCCGGGAGGTTGTTATTGTGGTTTCAGAGTTATTTTGGGACACTTAGTCCCTAAAACGGAAGCTTAAGTCTTAGGATTTTTAGCGTTATGGGAAATGTGTGAAGACGACTCTGGAATGGAGTTTCGTTGGGTCCGTTAGCTCCGTTAGGTGATTTTGGACTTAAGGGCGTGTTCGGATTGTGTTTTGGAGGATTGTAGCTGATTTAGGCTTGAAATGGCAAAAGTCGTAATTTTGGAGATTTTGGTTGGATGTGGACTTTTTGATATCGGAGTCAGATTCCGATTTAGGATGTTGGAGTAGCTCTGTAATGTTGAATATGACTTGTGTGCGAAATTTGAGGTCAATCGGACATGGTTTGATAGGTTTTGTCATCGGTTGTAGAAATTTGAAGTTTCAAGTTCATTAAGTTTGAATTGGAGGGTGATTCGTATTTTTAGCATTGTTTTATGTGATTCTAGGCTCAACTAAGTTCGTACGGTGTTTTAAGACTGGTTGGTATGATTGTTTGAGGTCCCGGAGGCTTCGGGAGTGTTATGGGTGCTTAACGGATTGAAGTTTTGACTTGTGCAATTGCCGAGGTTTTCTGGTCTACTAGTGTTTCACACCTGCAGTGGGGAGACCACAGGTGCGGACTTGCACGTGCGGAAGGAGGAGCGAAGGTGCGGTTTGGTCAATCTTGGTATGTGGGCGCATGTGCGAGATTGGCCCGCAGAAGCGGAGCCGCATTTGCGAAAGATGGAGTAGAAGCGGACAAGGCCAATAGCGTGAGGGTGGCAGAAGAGGAAGATATCCACAGGAGCGGGAGCGCAGGTGTGGCCCATTGCTCGCAGATGCGGACCCAGCCCCTTAAGTCATTTCCGCACATGCGAGGGAAATTCTGCAGTGTGGCGTCGCAAGTGCGACAGTAGGTCTGCAAATGCGAAATCATTGGGCAGAAAAAATCAAGTTCGAGGGTTTGATTTCCATTTTCAATTTTGGGACTTTGAGAGCTCGGTGTGAGACGAGTTTTTGAAGGTTCTTCAAGGAAATTGATGGGGTTTCATTAATCTATTACTTTTTTCATCATCTAATTAGGGATTTGAGTTGGAAATTTGGGGGAAAATAGTAGAAACTTCCTAGACTAAAATTTTGAGTTTTGAAAGGCGATTTGAGGTAGGATTCGAGTAATTCTTATATGGTTGAACTCGTGAATGAATGAGTGTTCATATTTCTGTGACTTTTACCCGATTCCGATACGTGGGTCCGGGGAGGCATTTTTGGTCGATTTTCTAATTTATTGCTTTTGCTTTGATTTCATTAATTGGATTAGCTTCTTATAGTCTATTTATGGTATGTAATTGATTTTGGCTAGATTTGGGCCATTAGGAGTTAGATATTCGTGGAAAGGGCATTGTTACATATTGATTGAGCTTGGTTTGATGTAAGTGACTTGCCTAATCTTCTGTGGGGAAAATCCCTTTAGGATTTGGTACTATTATGATATGTGAGAGCCGTGTACGCGAGGTGACGAGTGCGTACACATGGTATTTTTTAAAAACCCTAATTTTATTGAGTAATAACCTGTTTTCATCTTAAATGAGTTATACTAGCATGTGTAGTTATCATGTTAGCCTAGAATAGCATGTCTACGTGTCTTAATTGCTTATATGAACTCTTTGCAGCATGCTTAGTGGATTCCTACTCCTTTTCTTGACTTGTACTTAGTCTAAACTGTAGGTTTTTTTGCTGTAACTGTTATCTTCATTTGTTTGAGATGCGTATTTACTTTGGGACTACGAGACAATATCCTAGGAGATCCCCCTATACATTTACTTTTGAGACTACGAGGCGGTACCTCGGGAGTTCTCCTTGTACATTTACTTTTGATACTACGAGGCGGTACCTCGGAAGTTCTCCTGCACATTTATTTTGGGCTACGAGACGGTATCTCGAGAGATCCCCCGCTGTTTACCCCTGTGTGTTGTACTGTTATTCCTGCCGTGTTTTCTTTTGTTAAATTCTAGACTCTTATTATACTGTATATTCTCCTGCCTTATTTATTATTTACCAGTGGTCCTGACCTGACCTTGTCACTACTCGACCGAGGTTAGGCTTTGCACTTACTGGGTACTATTGTGGTGTACTCGTGCTATTCTTCTGCACATATTTTTGTGTGC
Organism: Nicotiana paniculata; assembly: GCA_005239505.1. Taxonomy (NCBI): domain Eukaryota; kingdom Viridiplantae; phylum Streptophyta; class Magnoliopsida; order Solanales; family Solanaceae; genus Nicotiana; species Nicotiana paniculata. Next base: position 34,578 of record ML319357.1, on the reverse strand, counting down.
AGATCCAGATACATCATACTAGCCTTGCTATTAGTTGTGCATCTGCTGCTGTTCTAGAGACTTCAAGATACATTTGCCGCGTCCGCAGACCTCGGAGTCCTGCTCCATCTCTTTGTGTATTCTTCCTTTACTACTTCTAAATACTGATGTATAGAACAATTAGTCAAGTTGTTAAAAGCTTGTGACTTATGATGTTCGGGGTCTTGGAAAAATTCTGTGTATATTTTGAGAGTTGATTATTGTATATCTTGAGCGGCATATCTATTAGTTATTAAATTTCCTGTTGCTGTTAGTTGTTAAGATTTATGCTTTTATTTTTGTTGTTTTCACAAATGTTGGGCTTACCTAGTAGTAGAGACTAGGTGCCATCGCGACCTCTCACGGAGGGAAGTTTGGGTCGTGACAATTAATGTAGTGAAACTCTATTTTTTATATATAATTAAAGTTATTAAAGTCCAAAATCAAGTTCAATTATTCTAATTTTATTTATTGTTCTTTTAATCTAAAGTTTGATATATTTATGTTTTTACTTATTAAGTGTGGGTTGTCTTTTATATTGTTTCTTACCTTAGATCAACAATGTACAACAAATATTAAATTTATTGGCTGTAAATTATCAAATAAAAAGAAATTATGAGAAAAATAATTTAATAAAAGATAATTAATAACTTTGAAACTCAAGCACTGAGGGCGCTGCACACAAAGTTTATATAATATATATATATATATATATATATATATATATATATATATATATATATATATATATATATATTTATATTTATATATTGTAAGGCCTATTACTAAAATTTGGCTTTAGGCTATAATGTTTGTCGAGCCGCCCCGAGTAAAATAGTTATCTACTTGTAGGATGGATCTTATTGGAGAGGATGAGCTAATATATCCAGTCCTAATTGGAAAAGAATGTACCTCTCTGATACTTTTTGAGTTTGAGCAAGGTGTTTATATTTATTGTAAATAATATATCTAGTTTTAGCTGGACAAATCTTACCATCGGAAGAGTTTTTGTTTTTCAAAAGGTGATGCTATGTGTCAATAACTGAAACGAAATCTAAGAGTTTAACTAAACAATCCTGAATGAAATATTGTCACGACCCAAAATCTTCTAAAGGTCGTGATAGTGCCTAATGCCACCGTAGGTAGGCTAACAGTGAATGATTAACTTAATTACTCATTTTAATATTTTTGAAATCATAATTTTCATTAATTAAATAATAAGAAATAGAATTTATAGGGTAAATGATAATGTTTTCACAGCTACAATAAGGAACAACCCATAAGCACCCCCAAAACCCGGTGTCACAAGTGCATGAGCATCAACTAGGGAATATAATAAAACACAACCTCCGTCTGAAATACAAATTAGACATGAGAATATAAGTAACTCTGATGGAGATTCTGTAGGCTGCGGACCGTAACATGAAATGCAGCTCAGATAAGTCCCCACAATAGCCGTGCCTCTGCGCCCAAAAGACCACCCGACTTATATGTACATGGACAAAAATGTGCAACAAGTGTAGCATGAGTACGTAAATTAACGCGTACCCAGTAAGTATCTAGCCTAACCCCAGTAAAATAGTGTCGAGGGGTCAACATCGACACTTACTATTGGTTCAATAAGACAGATACAGTAAGAAGGAAACAAATATGGGGCAGAGTAAACAAACGAAATAAACAAGTGTAAACACGTGATACAATCCTCCTCTCTAAAATTGACTCAAGCTCTCAATTAGAAATTACCTCCTCAACCGGAGCATATATATTATATAATGGACCTCACCAGATCGGTCATCATAATTCAAATCAGGAAGACTCATAGATACACTGACTTCTTGTCAAATATTACGCACGATTCTATGAGAGTATTTTATAGAAATGCCGAGGCGTCTCGATCCCATCATAATATGTGCATTGCGGGGGGTCGAGCGACACGAACCCTAGATGCATCTATTATACTGCCGAGGCGAACAATCCGCTCCCATGAGAGTGTGGTACATAACCTGCCGAGGCGAACAACCCGATCCCATTAGAATAAGAAGTTTAAATGGGCCCTTGACCCCACTCACGAATAAACGTGTGAGTCATAATTTTAAGAAACACCTTTCGATGAAAACGCATAGCGCGGGAGAAATCCGTAAGAGGAACATAATTATTCCGCTTCTAATCATGAAACTCGTCAAATCTCTACAATAGCAAGTCTATCACTCTATGTACGCCTAGTGTCAAGTAGTAATTTGAAGTAAAAGAATTTAATAGGCAAGAGATAACTCAAATAGTACAATTATAGCATGGCATGAACCTGAGTCTACCTGGACAATAATATGAATGTAGCTACGTACGGACTCTCGTCACCTCGTGCATACACAGCCCCTGCAACAAGTAGAAAATATCAATTACAACACCTAGGGGTAGTTTCTCCTCCACAGAGTTAGTCAGGAGACTTAAATCGCTTCGCAAAAAAATTCAAGATTCCAATAAACTTTTCCCTCGAGAATTGGTGTCGTAAAGCTTCAAATCTAGTCACAAACAATTCAATATACTCAACACGTAACGTAGGAATTAATTCCATATGAAATTACTAATCTTCTGAATAAAAATCCAAAATTCATCTCAAAATTCAACAGTGCAACCCACGTCTTGAATCTTGGAAAAACTCATGAAATCCAAATACCCATTCCGAGACGAGTCCAACCATCCAAAAATTATCAAATTCTGACATCGGATTGCCTTTCAAATCTTCATTTTATATTTTCGAAAGATTTTATAAAAATGTGATTTTTATTCCATTAATTCACGGATTCATGATGTAATTAAGTATGGAATCATGAAATATAATCAATATAGAATAAAGAACACTTACCCCAATGTTTTCCCTTGAAAATCTCTCAAAACTCGCCCTTTCCCGAGCTCCAAATCGTTAAAAATGGTCCCAGTTTCAGAACTTAAATCTGCTGCCCAGTCATTTACCAATGACATCACGGCCAAACTCCCGCGATTGCGAAGCACAATATTTTTCCAGTATTTTTTTACTCTATGCGATCGCGGCCATTCCCCCACGATCGCGAAGAATAAATGTTTCCAACAGTCTTTTCCAACTTTTTCGAACAGCCTCTAGTATAATGGTCATAACTTTTTGCACTAAATTTATAATGACAAATGGTTTAAATTTCTGAAATAGACACCATGATCTAAAATTTTCATGTTTTGTTCATCTCCCAATTCCTTATATATTTTGAGATATAAGCTTCTAAAGCCAGCCCTGCACAAACCCAAATTTCTTCTTCGCGATTCCGAAACATCTTCCCGGATAGTCTGTAGTATATCAATCATAACTTTTTGTACACAACTCCAAATGGCAAATGGTTTCATTTTCTGAAAACTAAACACAAAGGGCTATAACTTTAATTTTTCGATTATCTCCAAATTGCTTATAGATTACGAGATATAAACTTTCAAAGTCGGGTTAGTGCAGCAGACAATTTCCTCTACGCGATAGCGAAAGCTCTTCTGCGATCGCGGATCACTGGGCAATTTCTCCCATTTTACTCATTGCGATCGCATCCAATTACCTGCGACCACGTAACACATTGCTGTAGCCAAAAATCAGCAGCTAGAAATGATCCGAAACCACTCCGAAACTCACCCGAGACCCTCGGGACCTCATCCGAACATACCAACAAGTCTCAAAACATATCACAGACTTAGTCGATGCCTCAAATCACATCAAACAACGCTACAAAATGAATCACACCCCAATTCAAGCCTAATGAAAATAAGAAATTCCAACTTCAACATTCTATATTGAAACCTATCAAATCAATTCCGATTGACCTCAAATTGTCCACTTCCAGAATCGGAATCTGACCCCGATATCAAAAAGTCCATTCCCGGTCAAACTTCCAAAAACCTTCAACTTCCAACTTTTGCAAAACAACCCCGAAATGAGCTACGAACCTCCAAATCCACATCCGGACGCGCTCCTGAGACTAAAATCACCATAAGGAGCTATTCCCAGGCTCTGAATCCCAAACGGACATTGATAACATTAAAATACACTTCAACCCAAATTCATGAAATTCTTCCAAAATGACAACTTTCCACAATAAGCGTTGTAACTCTCCCGGGTCATCCAAAACCCGATTCGGGCATATGCCCAAGTCCACAATCATCATATGAACCTATTGGAAACTTCAAATCCCAATTCCGAGGTCATTTACTCAAAATTCAAACCTTAGTCAACTCTTCCAACTTTACGCTTCTGAAATGAGAATTTTTCATCTAAATCAAATCTGAACTTCCAGAAATTTAATTTCGACCACACGTGCAAGTCATAATACCTGAAGTGAAGCTACTCAAGGAATCAAACCGCTGAATGGAGCGCTAGAGCTCAAAACGACCGATCGTGTCATTACATTCTCTCCCACTTAGACATACGTTCTTCATCAAACGTGCTAAGAACTGCTCCGGAGTTGTCCAAAATCACTGTTTAACACCTCGTGAACCTACCCGTGCCACCACAACCCAGTTGGGAATACTAGCTCGAGCCAGGATGAAGATCGTTCCCACTACCTTAACTAGTAAGCTTTAGAGCCAAATTCGAACATTCTTCACGATACCAAATTCTCACACACGAACACTGTATCAATCACCAGACACAGAACCCAGCGTGACCATCCTACTCCGCTGAAATCACACCATGCACACCATGACTCATTTGCCCAAGGCAATCTCCCCCAAGCACAACATCTGAAATTTCCACTGACCTAAAGCCCGTAGTATGCATCATAACATATATAAGCCTTGTTTCAACTTTCACAATAATTCCATGACGAAAGTGATATGTAGAAAGAGATCTGTAGAAATTCATGGAGCCTCTTCTCCTGGTATGGACCATTGACTCATTCTGAACTGAATAACGACATTTTCTCTTTAATATACCTTATATATATATATATGTCGTATTTCAGTGATTTCAGGTTCAAAAATCTCGTCTCACCCAGTACAAGCTGCTCGATAACAAGCCACCTCAAACATTGACCAAGATCTCATATGATGCCGCAATGCACCAACAAGCTACAAACTCTAATGTGATACATAAGGAAAACAAACTCTGGAAGATCTACTCAACCCACATTACTTACTAAAAAACCGAAAAGATGTTATGCTTCCTCAAAAAATGAGAAACAAAACACACAAGAATAGATATTGGGGAACTGTACTCAACATCATACTGTTGCGGTGTGCAACCCAATCCACACATGATACCATTGTGGCATGCAACTCGATCCAACCATGATACACATGGAGACGTGCTACCCGATCCAAACAACATACCCGTGGTGGCGTGCCACTCGATCTACACATAATAATCTATAAGAAAATACCTACCGAGCCAGAATGGTCATACCTACGAAATACCCAAATGTCGACCACAAGCTTGCCAAGTGTATAATACCATCCCTGGGGAGATAGATAGCGCCATACGCTAGAAAACTCAAGCACGACTAAGGAGCAATAAATGACCTACTTCTCGATAGCCATCCAGCTCATATAACACCGTGAGCTACACGGGACCACAATACATGTGCGAATAATCAATCCATCTCACAACCCACATGGAACAATATAGTATTACATTCAATAGCTGACGACAAAAATAACATCCAACGCTCAAAGACTCCTCCATAAGGAATGCTATGCTGAACGAACACATCCTGCCTGATATAGAGCACATATTCACATTCACACCCATCCATAGACCTCAAGCTGATTCTGATCGTACCACACTAGGATGATAACCTTCCGAGGATCCATAACAACCCTATTCATGACACATAAGAGCAGACGTCCAATATGGAACAAACTTCCATAGTTCACAACCAAATCAATAGAGCACCTTCCAGGCCTAAACTCTCTTACATTAGTGATAGTACCGTAATCTCCATACTTGGTTTAAATCTTTAATCAATCAAGTGACTACATGTCATACTTGTACAATCTTCCCGTGGGATACGCTCCCACGACCTTCCGCACTATGTAGAAAAGTTTCCACATCCATACCACCGGTCATACAATGATGTTAAGTGAATCGAGAATCTGCAAATCAGTACAAAATTCCTCTTACACAGGACACCTATCTCAGGTTACGCTAAAGATAATACTAGCTTTCTCTAAACATCTGAATTTTTTTCTGCTCATTCGAGCTCATGGAATTCTTGTCAACACCGAACCACAACCTTGATCCTAGACTTCTAATTCCCATGCCGCCCACTGCACCTAACATGCCAATACGCAAGAGTACATGAATTCCATCATAACTCCTAAACCACTAATAGAATAAACACTCCATCATATAGAAACCTTTTACTTAACTCATTTCAGGAGAACCATTGCAACACGCGACTGAATTCCCATAACCACAGAAAATACAATCCTCAAGTAGTGGTCTAAACCACCATAACTCTTATGGGATCCATCTACACTAACATGCCATTATAATCGAATACCTCTAAATAAATCAAATTACGGCGGCTGTTAAGACTCGCACATACTGCCACAAATCACCTACATAACTTAACACACTGAAGGAACTGATCATTGCCACCACCATGCCGATTCATCCATTTCTAACTGAACCAACTTCTTTTAACTTAATCTGAAGTTTCCTTAGAAATAATGATAGCTCCATTCAAAATATAACAAACTCAATCCGCACTCTTTCTGAGTGACCCAATTCACGAGACCCCGTTGTCTCAAACCCACGAAGCATATGTACCCTCCTTGTGCGCACATTTGATAAGTGAGGATTTTGGCTACTTATTAGCATCTTTTAGCTTTCCTTTAGTCCAAAAGCTCTTAATTGTGTTCCCAAAAATGGATAAAATATGCTTAATTACAGGAATATTGGAAGATAAACTCTCAAGATGAAATCCACTTCAAGAAGGAGTAATCTGAACTTAAGGACAAAAACAAAACAAAAGCTCAAAGTGTGGACCACAGAATACCATCTGTGGTCGCAGGTCATGAAGCAATTCCATCAGATAAGGTTGCAAGATGCGGACCGCACATGAAATTGTGCGGCCACAGAAACTCGATAAACGCCAAAGTTCAGAGAAAATGCATCTCAAGTTCAACAAGAGTGCGGACCGCATAATTATTGTGCGGCCGCAGAAGAACAGCTATGCGGCCACAACCACCTTTCTGCGGACTGTAGATGAGCAAGGTGCGACTGTAGACATATTTATTGCGACCGTAGTTCAGAATTATACGGCAGTAGTTTTTCAATCATGTCAGGCTGAAGCAAAGTGTGGACCGCACATGGAATGTGTGGCTGCAAAACCTCCGAAAGGGCATTTTTGTATGAAAATTCCAGCGCTGTATAAATAGAAGAGTTTTACTTTTTTAGGTTAAGTTTTGACATCAACAGCCACACTAGACAGTTTCTTTGATCTTTTAGTAGTTTTTGCTATTTTGAGCTTTTTGAATATTGATTTCATCATTTTAATTATTAATATGGGTTTAATTATCATTTCCTCTTCTTTTTCTTCCAATTTAAGCATGAGTAGCTAGATTTTTACTAGGTTGTGACCTAATCCTAGTGTGTAAACTTAATGGGTGTTTGATTTATTGCTTGTTTATGATTTGATGTTGATTATCTAACCTTGTTCTTTCTTTTATGTGAAGAATTAATGGTTGCAAATATTATTTCATGCCTATTTGACTTGGTCTCTACTTGAGAAAGAGAGACTTAGTCTAGGAAAAATTGGCTAGCAATAAATTGGGTCAATCGAGAGATTGATAAGCCCAATTAAAGGGTTGAACCTAGAGATAGTAAAACCCGACTTAGCTTATTATCAAGTGTTTTGTTCAATACCCATCTGGACTTGAGAAAGCCAAATTGGGCAAAACCACTCTTTGACCGAGAGGTAGTGAGTGGGTACTTGAGTGTTGATAGCTATAATACACCCCAACTAATAAAACAAGCTTTAAAGTTTACAACCTATTAGGAAAACACCTAGGTGAAGGTCATAGCCCTAGGTCTTTTTCATCATTTGAAAAACAGCCAAAACCAATTTCCTAGTTTCATTGTTTATCGCAATCGTAGTTTAACTTAGATTTCCAAACAAAACTAAATATTTTGGAAGTGTAAATTTAGATATACAAACTCACACGTTAATATATATACTACTAACACCCATTCATATAGCTCCCTGCGAAATTCGACCCCGACTCTTATTGGGTATTACTATTGCATCAACCGTTTTCATATCCTCAAATAGAGGAGTGAAATTGGACGAGATCAATTTTTGGTTCCGTTGCTGGGGAGATAAAAATGGTGTTAGCTATATATTTAGGTGTGTTTTTGGAATATCTTATTTTCCTTCCTTGTTACCAACATGTGAGTGTTGTAGGTGCAATCATGGCAAACAATGAGCTCGGAAACATAGCCTTGGGGCATGTGGACGTTGATGATAATGCAATTGATGAGGTCCCTCTTGAACCTCAAGTCAATAGACGAGGCCGACCACCTCAAGACAATGTACCCGTTCCACCCCCACCTCCACCACGAGCGGCTCCACATCGAGTGTTGCCGAATGAAGGGTATGCAAGTGCTATAGTCCCACCCCGTATAAGGACGGGAAACTTTCAAATAACCAACCTGATGCTCACTTTGCTCGAGCAACGAGGGTTCTTCATTGGTACACCAGGTCAAAATGCATATAAACACTTGAAAGGGTTCGTTGATACGTGTTGGGAGGAGCAAACAAACAAATGTCTCCGAGGATGCCTTGAGGCTAAGGATTTTTCCCTTCTCTCTACGGGAGAAAGCTTTAGATTGGTTGAAATGTTTTCCAAATCATTCCATTCATACTTGGGATGAACTAGTGGAGAATTCCTTTCAAAGTACTTCTTTCCTGGGCACATCGCCATTCTTAGGGATGAAATTCTAGTGTTCAAGAAAGAGCCCAATGAACCGCTACATGAGATATGGTAAAGTTATACAATGGTCAAAGATTCCCTAGCAATGATATGGCGGAGAACATGATTCAACAAACTTTCTATTCGGGGATCAATACCCCCAACCAATGTGTAGTGAATCAACTTGTTGGTGGAACTTCATGACTACGCCTTATGTGGAGGCATGTGATATTTGGACGAGATGGCGGATACTTCATCGGCGTGGAAATCTAAAGCGAATGTTCCACAAGGTGATCCAAATGTGATTCTTCTTCATAAAGATTTACATGACCATGGGCAAGACTTAGCCGAGTTGACAACCACCATGAACCAATTGGCAAAGGCTCAACTTCAACAAGTGCCAAACCCGAGGCAAGTCAATGCTATGGAGGGTGTCAATATGATGGTAAACAAGAGAAGAACAAGAAGTCCATACGTGCAAAAAAGAGTGGAAAATTTTGTGCAAGAAGATAGTGGATTTGATCAAGGTTATTCTTACGATGATCAAGAAGAAGAGGTCCAATATGTGAACAAATTCAAGGGCAAAAAAACAAATATCAAGGCCCTAGTCAACAACAGTGAAGACCTTCAAATAATCAAGGCAATTGAAATTCTAACAACCAAGGTAATTGGAATAGTGGAAACAATCAAGGCAATTGGAACAACAACAATCAAGGCAATTGGAGCGGAAGGAATAACTAAGGGAATTGGCAAAACAATAATAATCAAGGAAATTAGGGAGGAACAACCAACTCGGTGGAACAAAAACCAAGGAAATTAGGGTTCGGGTTTTCAAAGGCCCCCGATGTATCAACAATTGAGCAACTCACCTCCTTATCCTTCTCATGTTCCTAGTTCCTCCAATAATGAAATGAGTCGTATTGAGAACATGTTCAAGAAAATAATGGAGAAGAATGCCGATTCCGATGCCCAGCTTTCTTCACACAACACATCAATCCGAAACTTAGAAGTGCAAATGGGTCAAATTTCTCAAGCTTTAAATTATCATCCTAAGGGGGAACTACCAAGTGATGTGGTGGTGAACCCGAAGGGTGGGAACAATACGGGGCATGCCATGGACGTTACTACAAGAAGTGGAATAGGTGGGAATGAACGTACCTCAAGTCAAAGGCAGCTTGTGGATGATGAGCAAGTGGTAGAAGAATAGGAGACCCGAAACAATGTTGTGGAAGCAAATGATGAAGTGCGGATTGATATTGATGACACTCTGGAAGAGACTTAAGAGTGTGAACCCGCCTAGGAATCATGTGATTAATACCAGAATCGGTAGTGCAAAAATCTAAGGCATTGCCTAAGCCACCTCCTCCCTATCCTCAAAGGCTTTCCAAGAAAAATGGCGAGAATCAATTCAAAAAGTTCATTGATATGATGAAGAATCTCTCTATAAATTTGCCATTAGTGCAAGCTTTGGAGAAAATGCCCGGATATGCAAAGTTTGTGAAGGACTTGGTGACAAAGAAGAGATCGATGAGTTTTGAAAGTATCAAAGTCACTCACTAAGTGAGTGTTATTGTGCATTTGATGGCTCAAGTTGGAAGATCTCGGTGCTTTTACAATTCCTTGTACCATTGGAAGTGCCAAGTTTGCAAAAACTCTATGTGATCTTGGGGCGAGTATCAATTTGATGACCTATTTGGTTTTCAAGACATTGGGAATTAGGAAACCAAGACCCACATCTATGAGTTTAAAAATAGCCGATAGTATAATGAAGAGACCGCTGGGGGTGATTGAGGATGTATTGGTTCGAGTTGACAAGTTCATTCTCCTGGCAAATTTTGTTATTCTTAGTTGTGAAGTGGACTATGAGGTGCTGATTATTCTTGGTAGACCTTTCCTTGCTATGGGGAAGTCTCTTGTTGATGTGGAAGCTGGAGAACTCACTTTTCGTGTGGGTGATGAAAAGCCAGTGTTCCACGTGTGCAAATCTATGAGGCAACCAAATAGCAATGAAGTGTGTTCGTTCGTGGACTTGGTGACCGATGTGATTATTGATGATACAAGTGCTACGATTAATGTGGGTGACATGTTGGAGGCAGTTTTTCTCAATTTTGATGATGATGAGATGGATAGATTCATGGAATGTGTTAATTCTTTGCAAGGTATGGGGTCAAACAATTATGCACCTCAGAAACATTCCTTGGATCTTGTGAATAGGAAAAATCCTCCTACAAAGCCTTCAATTGAAGATCCTCCTATCTTGGAGTTGAAGCCATTACCTCCACATCTCAGGTATGAATTCCTTGGCCCTTGGTCTACTTTACCGATTATTCTTTATTCTTGTTTGACTAGCGTGCAGGTTGATTCTACATTGGCAGTGCTCCATTAGAGGAAAAAAGCTATTGGATGGACTTTGGAGAATTTTCAGGGAATAAGCCCTGCATTTTGCATGTACAAGATTAATTTGGAGGAAGATGCCAAACCCTCCATTAAACATCAAAGGAGACTTAATGAAGCCATGCAAGAGGTAGTCAAAAAGGAGATCATAAAGTGGTTAGATGCCGGGGTTTTCTACCCCATTTCTGACAGTTGGTGGACTTCTCCGGTACAATGTGTTCCAAAGAAGGGGGGCATAACTGTAGTCATCAATGATAAGGACGAGTTGATTCCAACAAGAACTGTGACCAAATGGAGAGTGTGTATGGACTATTGGAAGCTAAAAATAGTCACAAGGAAAGACTATTTCCCATACCCTTTCGTGACAAGATGATTGATAGGTTAGCTAGCCGAATGTTCTATTGCTCTCTAAATGGATATTCAGGCTACAATAAAATCCTTATTGCCCCGGAATATCAATAGAAAACAACTTTCACTTGTCCCTATGGCACTTTCGCTTTTAGGCGGATGCCATTTGGCTTATGCAAAGCACCGATAACTTTTCAATGGTGTATGATGGATATCTTTACGGATATGGTAGAGGACTACCTTTAAGTCTTCATGGATGACTTTTTGGTAGTTAGGGATTCTTTTGATGATTGCTTGACAAATTTGGATAAGGTATTGGCAAGTTGTGAAGAAACGAACTTGGTGTTGAGTTGGGAGAAATGCCATTTCATGGTCGAGGAGGGTATTGTCCTTGGCCACAAGATTTCAAAGAAGGGAATAGAGGTCGACAAGGAGAAAATACATGTGATTTCTAAACTTCCATCTCCAACATCCGTGAAGGGCGTGAGAAGTGTCTTGGGACATGTTGGGTTCTACTAGCGCTTCATAAAGGATTTTTCCAAAGTGGTGAACCCCTTGTGCAAGATTTTGCAGAAAGATGCTAAATTTCACTTCAATGATGATTTCATGAGAGAATTTTAATTGCTCAAGTTCAAGTTTACAACTACTCCCATTATCACCGTTCCTAATTGGAGCATACCTTTTGAGCTCATGTGTGATGCTAGTGATGTAGCAGTTGGAGCAGTTTTGGGGAAACGCATCAACAAGGTTTTTCATCTGGTCTACTATGCTAGTAAGACCATGAATGATTCCCAAGTCAATTACACCATCACCGAAAAAGATCTCCTTGCTATTGTGTTTGCTATTGAGAAGTTCTGCCCGTACTTGATGGGTGCAAAAGTGATTGTCCACACGGATCATGCGGCACTTTGTTATCTTATGAGCAAGAAAGATTCCAAAGCCCGGTTTATGAGATTGGTTATTTTGTTGCAAGAGTTTGATATAGACATCCAAGACCGAAAAGGAAGTGAAAACCAAGTGGCGGACCACTTGTCTCATTTGGAAGAGGAGGGGAGGCCGCATGATGGCCTTGAAATCACTAACTCCTTCTCTGATGAGCAACTCTTGGCTATTTCAATGAAAGAGGTGGCATGGTTCACGGATCTAGAAAATTTTCTTGTAAGTGGTATCATCCCGGATGAGTCCTCTTCAAACCAAAGGAAGAAGCTCAAACGGGATTTTCTAGACTATTATTGGGATGAACCGTACCTTTTTCGGATTTGTACAGATGGGGTAATTAGAAGATGTGTACCGGATGAAGAGAAAAATGTTATTCTTGAGGCTTGTCACTCTTCGCCTTATGGTGGTCACCACGTCGGAGCAAGAATGGAGGCTAAAGTGCTAAGTTGCGATTTATATTGGCCCACTCTCTACAAAGATGCAAGTGATATGGTAAAAAGATGTGATGAATGCCAACGGGCCAGTGGAATCTCGAAGAAGAATGAAATTCCTCTCACTACCATTTTGGAGATTGATATCTTTGATGTGTGGGGTATTGACTTCATGGGTCCCTTTGTGAGTTCTTGTGGATACACCTACATCTTGGTCACAGTTTATTATGTGTCTAAATGGGTTGAGGCCGTTGCTCTACCCAACAATGAAGCAAGAAGTGTGATGACATTTTTGAAGAAGAATATTTTCACAAGTTTGGTACTCCGCAGGATATCATAAGCGATGAGGTCGCATTTTTTGCAACAAAATATTTTGGCACCTTTCTTATCAAAAAAATTTCCAGCCTTCTTTTACTCTATGCGATCGCGGTCATTCCCCGGCGATCGCGAAGAACAAATGTTTCCAACAACCTTCTCCAACTTTTTCGAACAGCCTCAAGTATAATGGTCATAACTTTTTGTACAAAACATCGAATGACAATTGGTTTAACATTATGAAAACTATAACCAAGATCTACAACTTCTATTTTTTGATCATCTCTCAATTCCTTATAGATTTCGAGATATAAGCTGCCAAAGTCAGCCCAGTGCAACACAAATTTCTTCTTCGCGATTTCCAAACATCTTCCTGGACAGCATGTTGTATACCAACCATAACTTTTTGTACACAACTCCAAATGACAAATGATTTAATTTTCTGAAATATATACACAAAGGGATAACAAAAACATTTTTGGATCATTTTAAAATTCCTTATTTGCGAGATATAAGCTTCCAAGGTCGGGTTAGTGCAGCAGAAAGTTTCCTCTACGCGAACGCGTAAGGTCTTCCGCGATCGCGGATCATTGGGAAATTTCTCCTATTTTACTCATTGCGATCGCGTCCAATTCCCCGCGATCTCGTAGCACACTGCTGTAGCCAATAACCAGACGCTAAAAATAGCTTAGAAATGGTCTGAAACCACCCCGAAACTCACCCGAGCCCCTCGGGACCCGATTCAAACATACCAACAAGTCTCAAAACATATCACAGACTTAGTCGAGACCTCAAATCACATCAAACAACACTAAAAATACGAATCACACCCCAATTCAAGCCTAATGAAAATAAGAAATTCCAACTTTTACATTCGATGTCGAAACCTTTCAAATCAATTTCGATTTACCTCAAATTTTGCACACAAGTCATAATTGACAATACAGACTTACTCCCTCTTCCGGAATCGGAATCTAACCTCGATATCAAAAATTCCATTCCCGTTCAAACTTCTTAAAACCTTCAACTTCCAACTTTCGCCAAACGACCCATGAATGACCTACGGACCTCCAAATCTACATCCAGACACGCTCCTAAGACCAGAATCACCATACGGAGCTATCCCAGGCTCGAAATCCCAAACGGATATCGATAACATTAAAATATACTTCAACCAAAATTCATGAAATTCTCCCAAAATACCAACTTTGCACAATAAGCATCGTAACACTCCCGTGTCATCTAAAACCCGATCCGGGCATACGTCCAAGACCACAATCATCATACAAACGTATGTGAACATTCAAATCCCGATTCCGAGGTAATTTAATCAAAAGTCAAACCTTAGTTAACTCTTCCAACTTAAAGCTTCCAAAATGAGAATTTTTCATCTGAATATCCTCCAAACTTCCCGAAATTCAATTCTGACCACACGTGCAAGTTATAATACTTGAGGTGAAGCTACTCAAGGCCTCAAACCGTTAATGACGCGCTAGAGCTCAAAACGATTGTTCAGGTTTGTTACAAATATCCCACAACTAACTAATAAAAGATACACTAAATATAGTTTACAAGCAAATGAATGGGTAAAATCTGATTAAAATAATTGCATCCATGCACGTCGATTAATTTAAGAAAATGAAAAATGACCAAAAATGTCCTTGAACTATTTGAAATAGCTCAAAAATACCATATGTTTGTTTTTGGTACGAAAACATCCCCGGCGTCTATGTGTTGGACCACAAATGACCCTTAAATTGTTAGTCTTGCCATTAGAGCTGACATGATAGTCCAACTGGGTTAGATTATCTTACATGGACATCCACCTAACATCATGGCGAACCGTTTATTCTTTGTTCTTGTATCCTAATCACAAAAAAAGAAATCAAAAAATTAAAAAAACAAAAATAGTTCTTGATTGGGGTTTATGATCTGATTAAAAAACTCTATTGTGTTGAATTTGTTTGAAGTTGTACATGTGTGTCGAAGGATCGAGCTCATTGATTGGGTTTTATTTATTTGAAGTTGTACATGTGTATCGAAGGATCGAGCTTATTGATTGAGTTTTAGGGTCATCTGAGGCTCAAATTTAATTCAAATGGTTAATTGTTGTTGGAAACCTTGTGTAGTCATTCTTTGTTTGTCAAAATTTGAAAATAGCTGCTGATTTGAAACCTTCTTGGTGAAATATTTTATAGTTGTTGTTGGGTTATTGAAAATAACTATTGTCAAATTTTAAAAGTTTTAATTGTATGTTACTATAAATTGCTTCGATATTGCGATTGAAGCTAAAAATTAAACTTTAACAACTGATTTCTTGGTTTGAACATCTGAGATAACCCCCCCCCCCCCCCCAAAGAAAAAAAAAAGAAAAATCATGAAAGAGTTCTTAAAAGCTTGATAATCTGAAAAAACGTTTTGTGAATTTACGATTGGTTTGATCTGAATCTTACTAGGAATTGTTGGGTTGATGTTGTGAAGCTATAAAAGATAAGCATCTAAAAACTTATATTAAACTAATCATAAATTCACAAAAGAGAATGTGATTAGGATTCAAGAACAAAGAATAAAATTTTCGCCATCACCACTAGAAATTTGGAAATTACCGACCAACTATTTGCGACCAAAGTTGGTCGGTCAAAAAAAGTGACTAAAGTTGGTCGCAAATGTGGAGAAAAATATTAAATATTTATTTTAAATAATTTACCGACCAAGATTGGTCGGTACAGTGGTAAAAATATTGACCGGGCTGGTCAGACTTGGTTGGTCAAAGAAACATTGACATTAGCGACCAACTTTGGTCGCTAATGTGGGACCTAGTTATAAAGTTTTAATAATTATATTATTATTTAAAATATTTTATAAAATATAAATAAATCTTATTTAAAATTACAGACCAAAGTTGGTCGGTTAATACAGGGGAAGGAAATAGCGACCAACGTTGGTCGCTAATTTTTAATTTCTGGATAATTAGCGACCAAAGTTGGTCTTTTTTCAGGTCAACATTGGTCAAAATAAAAAATCACTTTTATATTTACTGCCTAAATAATATAAACGTAATCCGTTAACACTTTTGTAATAAAAGGAATGAATACACTAAAATATACTCTAACATGCTATATATGTAGTTAAAGTAGTACAACGAAGAGTGTTATATATATATACAGAGAGAGAGAGAGAGGTCAAGACGTTTTATTTTTAATATTCAACGATGCATCTGAGTAGGTTATATGTCGATGAATAAATTTACACACAGATATATTTGATGATAAATTATATATACTGATTAGGATCTTGATAAGTCTATCAATCCCTAATAGGAGAAAGACAATTTTATAAATTTTCAAAGGAAAATGTGATTTTTGCAATAATGGCCCGTGTACATACTCGTCACCTCACGTACACGACACCCACATAACAATAAATGTCAAAACAACCTAAGGGGAAGTCCCCAACACAGATTTAGGCAAGCCACTTACCTCGACTGCTCAATCAACTCGAAATCACATCCTTGTCACGAGTATCCATCTCCGAATGGTCCGAATCTATTCAAATAAATTACATAATGTAAATATCACTACAAGCAACTAGTTCGACTAATCATTTGAAGCTAAAGTGTGAAATTAGGAAAATTACCCAAAAAGTCTGTCGTGCCCATGTCTCGGAATCGGGTAAAAATCACAAATTCTGAATACCCATTCGCTCACGAGTCTAACCATACCAATTTTACTCAAATCTGATACCAAAATATCGATCGAAACCCAAAAATTTGGCCTAGGAACTTTTCCCAATATTTACCAATTTTTCACCCCAAATTTCGAAATTAGATGATAAAATTAAGCATATATTAGCGGGAATAATCATAACCGAGTATGAATCACTTACCCAAAACACCCAAGTGAAAATCCCTCCACGAATCGCCTAATCCCGAGCTCTCAACTTCAAATTCTGAAAAATGACTTAACCCTCATTTTTGGGTGTTTTAAAATCTGCCCAGATGTGCCTTAATCGCGATCGCGGAAGGCCAAACGCGATCGTGAAGAACAAAAATATGCGCCTCAAATTTTATACTACGCGAACGAGTGCATCCCCTATGCGAACGTGATGCACTAACCCCTCAGACCCACGCGAACGTGACTGAGCTCACGAGACCGCGAAGAGTAAAAGCTCAACTCCACTGCTTCCTTACTCCCTCTACGCTAACGCGGCCTGGCCCATGCAAATGCGATGACCAAGTTGCCTACACTACGCGATCGCGCTCCATTCTATGTGATCGCAATGCATTAACCTGACTGGGCTTGAACTTTCTCTAAGAGATCGCGTACTCACTCACGGGATCTCAACAAAGAAAATCTGGCTGCACTCACACCAGCAAAATATCAATCACCACAAGTCCAAAAATGACCCGTTGAGCTTTTGAAACACACCCGAGGCCCCCGACACCTAGACCAAACATACCAACCAGTTATCTAGCATCATTAGGACTTAGTCGAGCCTTTAAAACCACATCACATAAGACCAAAAACACGAATTACACATGAACCCAAGCCTAAGAACTTAGCATATTTCCAAAAATCCACAAACGATGCCGAAACACGTCAAAACTAGTCCGAATGGCCTCAAATTTGACACACAAGTCACAAATCACACTTTGGATCTACAGCCATTTCCGGAATTCCATCCGACCCCGACATCAAAATTTCATCTATCGGTCGAAATCGTCGAATTTCTATCTTTCGCCAATTCAAGCCTAAATCTACCACAACCCTCGAAAACACACTATGGATGCGTTCCTAACCCCAAAATCACTCAACGGAGCTAACGGAGTCAACAAATTTCCATTCCGGATCCGTTTTCACATAGTTCTGACTACGTTCTGATTTCTCAGGCTTAAACTCATAATTAGGGGCTATGTGTCCCAAAACTCTCAGAATTCCATAACTAGACACTACAGCAAGTCCCATTAACAGAAAAAAATGTAGGGAAATTAGTTATTAGGAGTTGGGTGCTCAAACTCTCAAAATGATCGGCGGGGTCGTTACATTCTCCCCCTCTTAAAACAATCATTCGTCCTCAAACGAGTATAAAGACATACCTGAAGCTGAAAAAAAATATAAGGGTATTGGTTGCGCATATCCTACTCGGTCTCCCAAGTCACCTCCTCGGCCGGCTGACCCATTCACTGGACCTTTACCGATGAAATGTTCTTTGTCCAACTGGACTGAGCTGAAATCCAACACATGAGTCGGATCCCCGTGATACTTCCGGAGCATAGAAACATGGAATACCGGATGAACTCCTGCTAGACTGGGAGGCAAGGCAAGATCATAAGCAACCTCCACAACAAGCTGCAATATCTCAAAAGGATCGATGAACCTCGGACTCAGCTTTCCCTTCTTCCCGAGTCTCATGACGCCAATCATAGGCGATACCCGAAGCAAAACTCGATCACCAGTCATAAATTCCAAATCTCGAACCTTCTGATCCGCATAAATCTTCTGTCTGGACTGGGCTGTGCGAAGTCTCTCCTAAATCACCTTCACCTTGTCCAGGGCATCGTGGACTAAATATGTACCCAACAATCGGTCCTCGCCTGGCTCAAACCATCCAACTAAGGACCGACACCGCCTACCCTACAAAGCCTCATACGGTGCCATCTGAATGCTAGACTGGTAACTGTTGTTGTAGGAAAACTCTGCAAGTGTCAAGAACTGGTCCCATGACCCTCCGAACTCCATCACACAGGCGCGGAGCATATCCTCAAGAATCTGAATCGTGCGCTCGGACTGCCCGTCTGTCTGAGGGTGAAAGGTCGTGCTCAGCTCCACCCTAGTGCCCAACTCCTGTTGTACGACACTCCAGAACCGTGATGTGAACTAAGTACCTCTGTTTGAGATGATAGATACTGGAATACCGTTAAGACGGACGATCTATCTGATATAAATGTCAGTCAATCTCTCTGAAGAATAAGTGGTCAGCACCGGGGATCTCTAACCTCTGAAGTAATCAACCCGGCCTCTGGTGGTCATATTTGACTTGCTGACAGTTGAGACACTTGGCCACAAACCCCACTATATCCTTCTTCATCCTTTTTCACCAATAGTGTTGTCTCAAATCCTGGTACATCTTCGAGGCACCCGGATGAACGGAGTACTGCGAGCTATGAGCCTCACCAAGAACCATCTCCTGAAGCCCATCTACGTTGGGCAGACAGATCTGGCCCTGGATCCTAATCACGCCGTCATCATCAATAGCCACATCT
The DNA here is from genome assembly GCA_005239505.1 of Nicotiana paniculata. Lineage (NCBI taxonomy): Eukaryota > Viridiplantae > Streptophyta > Magnoliopsida > Solanales > Solanaceae > Nicotiana > Nicotiana paniculata. The sequence continues at coordinate 14,949 of ML319357.1, read as the reverse complement.
CTAGCATCACCTCGCCGGAACCTGTCCTGAAGAACAAGAAGGTGGGGGTTATCATACTAACGCTCCCTAATGCGGTCATAAAGAGAAAACCGAGCAACCACACAAGATAATACCCGGCTAGGCTCTGAAATATACAACCTCACGAAATGGTTAGATAAAGACTGAAGATCCAAGGCTAAAGGCCTCTCAGCTGCTGGAAGATATGCCAAGCTCCCCAAACTCTCCGCCCGGCGACTCAAGGCGTCGGCCACTACATTGGCCTTCCCCGGGTTGTATAATGTAGTGATATCATAGTCCTTCAGTAGCTCCAACCACCTCCACTTACGGAGATGAAGGTCCTTCTATCTGAATAAATGCTGCAAACTCCGGTGATCAGTGTAAATCTCACAGGGAACACCGTACAAATAATGATGCCAGATCTTCAGGGTGTGAACAATAGCTGCCAACTCGAGATCATGAACCAGATAGTTCTTCTCATGCACCTTCAACTCTCTGGACGCGTGGGCAATCACCACCGTCTTGCATCAATACCGCTCCAAGGCCAATCCTCGAGGCATCACAATAGAATGTATAGAACCCTAAACCTGTAAGCAATACCAACACTAGCGATGTAGTCAGGGCTGTCTTAAGCTTCTGAAAGCTCTGCTCACACTCCTCAGTCCACCTGAACGGAGCACCCTTCTGGGTCAGTCTGGTCATAGGTGCTGCAATGGATGAAAATCCCTCTTCAAAGCGGAGATAATACCCTGCCAAACCAAGGAAACTGCGGATCTCAGTAGCTGATGATGGTCTAGGCCAACTCTGCACCGCCTCCACCTTCTTCGGATCTACCTTAATCCTATCATGACACTACGTGGCCCAAGAATTCCACTGAATCAAGCCAGAATTCATAGTTAGAAAATTTTGCATACAATTTCTTCTCCCTGAAAGTATGAAGCACGGTCCTCAAGTGCTACTCATGATCTTCCCGAGATCGGGAATATACCAGGATGTCGTCAATAAACACAATGACAAAAGAATCAAGATAAGGCCGGAACACATTGTGCATCAAATGCATAAAGGCTGCTGGGGCATTGGTCAGCCCAAATGACATGACAAGAAAATCATAATGTCCATATCTTGTCCTGAAGGCAGTCTTTGAGATGTCTGGCTCCCAAATCTTCAACTGATGATAGCCAGATCGCAAGTCAATCTTGGAAAATACCCTGGAACCCTGTAACTGGTCAAATAAATCATCAATGCGAGACAAAGGATACCTATTCTTCACTAAAACCTTGTTCATCTGCCAATAATCAATACACATACGCATATAGCCATCCTTTTTCTTCACAAATAATACCGTAGCACCCCAAGGTGATACACTGGGCATGATGAAACCTTTATCAAGCAACTCCTGTAACTTCTCCTTCAACTCCTTCAACTCAGTAGGAGCCATACGGTAGGGAGGGATAGAAATGGGCTGAGTGCCCGGCAACAAATCAATGTCGAAATAAATATCTCTATCGGGCGGCATACCTGGAAGATCAGCTGGAAATACATCAGGAAATCCCCTCACTACTAGGACTCACTCCACTGAAGGGGTATCAACAGTGACATCTCTCACATAGGCCAAATACATATTGCACCCCTTCTCAACCATCTGCTGAGCCTTAAGAAATGAAATGACCCTGCGGGGAGTATACTATAAGGTACCTCTTCACTCTAATCTCGGCAAGCCTGGCATAGCCAGCGTCACGGTCTTAGCGTGACAATCGAGAATAGCATAATGGGGCGACAACCAGTCCATGCCCAAGATAACAACAACATCTACCATGCTGAGTAACAACAAATCATCCATGTTCTCAAAACCACTACGAGTAATAAAACACGACCGATATACGCGGCCCACAACTAGAGAGTCGCCCACAGGAGTAGATACATAAACAGGGGAACTCAAAGAATTTTGAGATATCCCCAAATGTAGAGAAAAATAAGAGGACACACATGAATACATAGATCCTGGGTCAAATAATACTGATGCATCCCTATGACAGACATGGACGATATTTGTGATGATGGAATATGAAGCGACACCCTCTGAACGGGATGGAAAGGCATAGTACCTGGCCTGGCCTCCCCCTCTAGGGCGACCTCGACCTCCCCGACCTCCACCTCGAGCTGGCTGAGGAGATGGAGTGGCAGGTGGGGCTGGAAGAATAGTCGAAGGACCTGGTGGAGCATGTGGAGGCTAATAAGTCTGTGAAGATGCATCCCTCCTAGCTCTGGGGAAATATCTAACCATCTGACGAGTGCCACCACACTCAAAACAACCCCTCGGATGACGCTACGACTGAGACTGAATAAGAGATGGCCTTCTGGACTAGACGGTAATAGCACCTCGAGCAGGCGACATACTGGACACTGGTGGTGCATAATAGGGCTCCTAAGGTCTAGGAGGAGCTGGAATACCGCTGGCTGCAGGAAGAGCCGAATGAACATGGCGAATCATAAAACCCCTGCCATGGCGTGCTGCTGATGCACAAGCTCCCGAATAATGACTAGTCTCTCGAGACATCTTGGCCTCTCTCTCCTCTCTGTCCCAGGCAAACATGTCCACCACTCTCCTGGCAATACTCACTGCCTGCTGATATGTGATATCCATATCTAACTCCCTGGCCATAATAGTCTGAATACTAGGATGGAGTCCCTCAATGAAGCGACGGACCCTCTCTCTGACTGTATCAACTAGAGTCGGTGCATGCCGAGCTAACTCACTGAAACAGACTGCATACTCCGACACAGTCATAGCACCCTGGCGCAGCTGCTCAAACTTTGCACGCCAAGAATCCCTGAGGCTCTGAGGAACATACTCTCGCAGAAACATCTCTGAAAACTGAGTCCAAGTGAGTGAAGTTGACTCGTTTGGACTACTCAGCTCATAGGCATGCCACCACTGACATGCTACTCCCCTAAGCTGGAAATCGGTAAAAGAAACCCCACTAGTCTCCACAATGCCCATAGTGCGAATTATAAAATGACACTCCTCAAGAAAACCCATAGCATCATCTGAAGCTAGTCCGATGGAATTAGGTGGGTGGTACTTCTTGTACCTTTCAAGTCTGATCTGCTCTGCCTCAGAAGCGGCTACCCTAGCCTCATGCCGAACCGGAACCACTGGGGGCATAGGAATGTACTCTGGGGCCTGATTAACCTGGACCCTCTGCTCAAGAATACGGGTTGCGGGAGTATGTGACCCTCCCCCGGCCTGAGATGTGGCTGGGGATATCGGAAGTAGCCCAGCCTGAGTCAGAGTGATGAACATGCTCATGAACTGAGCCCAAGTCTCCTGGAGGGCTGGAACAACAATAGGGACCTCCTGTGTCGGTCCTCCTGCCGGAGCTGGTGTGGGTTCCTCTGTCGCCGCTCTCGCAGGTGCTCGGGCTGCACCGCGTCCTCTACCCCGGCCCCGTTCTCTAGCGGCTCTGGCTGGGGGCTCGGGTGACTGATCATCGGTCCTCCCGGTACGGGTCCTCACCATCTGTGAGAAAGAATAGAATAGAGTTTTAAAATATTTTGATGTCAACAACTCGCACGACAAGGAAACCAAAGAATATGATTGTTCTTAACAGTTACATAGACTCCCGAAGATAGATATGGATGTCTCCACACCGATCCGCGAGACTCTAATAAACCGGCTTGTGACTTGTGACTCCTATGAACCTAGACACTCTGATACCAACTTGTCACGACCCGATTTACCCTCCAAAAGGTATCGTGATGGAACCTAGTCTATACGACTAGGTAAGCCTACTATTAAGGGAAAAATTGAAGTAAAACATAAGAAATAAAGGAAATAAGGGCAATGATATAAATACCATACTGGCTGCTCGGCTCATACAAAAATGCTTTCCCAATTACCCGGGATGTCACAAGTAGTCACAAGCTTCTAACAACTACTGTAGATCTAAACAAGTTTGGAAAATACATAGGAACAACTCTAAACGATAGAATAGAAGGGGACTCAGAGGATTCTGCGGACGTAGTAGAAATACCTTGCAGTCTCCTAGAATCAGCAACAACAACTATCCACGAGGCTGAGCTCGTACCTGGATCTGCACACGAAAACATGTGCAGGAAAGGGCATGAGTACACCACATTTGGTACCCAGTAAGTGCCAAGCCTAACCCCAGTCAAGTAGTGACGAGGTTAGGTTAAGGCTCTACTGGATTTCTATATAAATCAATTTAAAAACAGTATAGAAGATAATTAATGTCTACAGTAAGCAGCTTAAGAAAATAATCTAAAGTTTTACAATAAAGAGAGTCCTCGTCTCAACACAATATATCACAAGGTGGAATCTCCCGGGATACCGTCCCGTAGTTCCAAATGATTATGCAGTACAAGGGGGATCTCCCGGAATACGTCCGTAGTCCCAAAATAAATATTCAGTACAGGGGGATCTCCCGGAATACGTCTGTAGTCCCAAATTAAATATGCAGTACAAGGGGATTTCCCGGAACATGTTCGTATTCCCAATTTAAATATGCAGTACAAGGGGTTCTCCCAGAATACGACCGAAGTCCCAATTTAAATATGCGATGCAGGATGAATGCCACGAATACCATCAATTTATACAGTTCATCTAATTACAGATAAGGAAAACAATAACCTAACTAAGCATGGCGCACAGAGTATCAAGTAGACAATTAGACATATAGGCATGCCTTTCTAATCTAAACTAAACAGTTTAACACGTCAAAGCAATGTAATAGGAGAATTTTCAAAGGAAAATGGGATTTATGCAATAATGCATAATGGACCATGTACGTACTCGTCACCTCACGTACACGGCACCACATAACAATAACTGTCAAAACAACCTAAGGGGAAGTCCCCTAACATAGAGTTAGGCAAGCCACTTACCTCGACTTCTCAATCAACTCGAAATCACGTTCTTGCCACGACTATACAACTCCGAATGGCCCGAATCTACTAAAATAAATTATATAATGTAAATATCACTACAAGCAACTAGTTCGACTAATCAATTCGAAGCTAAAGTGTGAAATTAGGAAAATTGCCGAAAAAGTCCCCCGGACTCACGTCTCGGAATCAAGTAAAATCACAAATTATGAACACCCATTCCCTCACGAGTCTAACCATACCAATTTTACTCAAATCTGATACAAAAATCTCGATCAAAATACAAAAATTCGGCCTAGGAACTTTTCCCAATTTTCCCCAATTTTCACCCCCAAATTTCGAAATTAGATGATAAAATTAAGCATAGATTAGCGGGAATTAATCATAATCGAGTATGAATTACTTACCCCAAACACCCAAGTGAAAATCCCTCCCCTAATCGCCTAATCCCGAGCTCTCAACTTCAAATTGTGAAAAATGACTTAACCTCATTATTGGGTGTGTTAAAATCTGCCCAGATGTGCCTTAATCGCGATCGCGGAAGGCGAACCGCGATCGCGAAGAACAAAAATATGCGCCTCAAAATTTATACTACGCGAACGCGTGCATCCCCTACGCAAACGTGATGCATTAACCCCTCAGACCTATGCGAACGCGACTGAGCTCACGCGACCACAAAGAGTAAAAGCTCAACTCCGCTGTTGCCTCATTCCTTCTACGCTAACGCGGCCTGGCCCATGCGAACGCGATGACCAAGTTTCCTACACTACGCGATCGTGCTCCATTCTATGTGATCGCAATGCATTAACCTGACTGGGCTTGAACTTGCTCTAAGAGATCGCGTACTCACTCACGGGATCTCAACAAAGAAAATCTGGCTGCACTCACACCAGCAAAATATCAATCACCACAAGTCCAAAAATGACCCGTTGAGCTTTTGAAACACACCCGAGGCCCCCGGCACCTAGACCAAACATACCAACCAGTTATCTAACATCATTAGGACTTAGTCGAGCCTTCAAAACCACATCACATAAGACCAAAAACACGAATTACACATGAATCCAAGCCTAAGAACTAGCATATTTCCAAAAAATCTACAAACGATGCCGAAACACATCAAAACTAGTCCGAATGACCTCAAATTTGACACACATGTCACAAATGACACTACAGACCTAGAACCACTTCCGAAATTCCATTCCGATCCCGATATCAAAATTTCACCTATCGGCCGAAATCGCTGAATTTCTAACTTTCGCCAATTCAAGCCCAAATCTACCACATCCGTCGAAAACACACTCCGAAAGCGCTCCTAACCCCAAAATCACACAACGGAGCTAACAGAGTTGACAGATTTCCATTCCGGATCTGTCTTCACACAGTTCCGACTAAGGTCCAATTTCTAAGGCCTAAACTCATAATTAGGGTCTATGTGTCCCAAAACTCTCCGAATTCCATAACTAGACACTCCGACAAGTCCCAATAACAGAAACTAACGTGGGAAAAGCAGTTATTAGGAGTTGGGTCTCAAACTCTCAAAACGATCAGCCGGGTCATTACAATTAGATATTGCGTATCAAAACGATATCTCCATTGTTCACCAAATAGAGAACGATCTGTTAGAAAATATCGTGGAACATCCTAAACACATGTTGGAAGGAGTTAATGAAGTAACAATTATAGAAAATAAGGACGGAGAATCAACTGATGAAATTGAAACAAGTGAGGATGAAGAATTCTCGGACGAGGAACAACACGTTGACGAGGATTAAAAAGTTGGTTTTATAAAGCACTCTCGTGTTAAAACTAGTTTCTTATAAGTTTCATTCTAAATATGTATTATATTATGCAGATGGTAGGCAAGGGTAAAGGTAACAATGACCCTACTAGTTCTCGAGGTCGAGAAAAGGCTAGGAAGGGAAAGAGGAGGGTAAAATCTGGGGATAATACTACTCCCTCATTTCCACTCTCGTCAGATATACATATGTCTTATCCTCCACCACACGACTATACTGAGCTGCCAAAACATCACCAGGCCTATACATTCATCCAGACACGGGGTCTTCCGTCACAGGGTGTGATGATCCGATAGGTCATCTAAAGTTTTGACCTTAATTCTGCATTTTGAAGCCTCCATTATCTCTTTTAAGCCTTCCTCAATTTGCTCGTGCAATCTAGACATTTTTCTGGAAGGCTTTTATGTTAAAAATTGATAGTAAGAAATTTTGCCTTAAAAATCTATTTGAGTCGACTTCAGTCAAATTTTTTAGCAAACGGACCCTGATCCCTATTTTGACGGTCTCGGTGGGTTTGTATCATGATTTGAGACTTAGGCATATGTCCAAAATAGAATTTTGAGGTTCCTAGCTCGATCTTTCGTATTTTATTGAAAAATTGAAGTTTAAAGGCTTAATGACTTTGAAGGTTTGACCAATGTTTGACTTTTTTGATACTGGATCCGTATTTCGGTTCTAAAACCCGGTATAGGTTCATTATTATATTTATGACTTTTTTGTCAAATTTGGTGGGAAATGGAGTTGGTTTGACGTGATTCGGACGTCCGGTTGTTAAATAGAAGTTCTAAAGTTTCTTGAAAATTTCATTTGATTATGGTGTCCGATTCATAGTTCTAGGTGTTATTTTGGCGATTTGATCATGCAAGCAAGTTTGTATGATGTTTTTAGACTTGTGTGCATGTTTGGTTTGGATCCCCGAGAGGTCGGGTGAGTTTCACATAGGCTATAGAGTGAGTTTTTGACTTAGGAAAGTACTGTTGTGCTTCAGTTCTGGTGCAGGCCTCAGACCTTGCAAGAGGTCAGGATTCATATTTTCGATCTCTGTCAGGTTCTCATTTGCGAGCTACTTCCTTGCAATTGCAAAGAGTAGTTGGGCACCACATGGTTCGTATTTGCGACCAATCCTTCCCAATTGCAAAGTGGGGCTGGGGGGACATCGGTCGTATTTGCAATTAAACGGCCGCGTGGTGTCCATTTTTCGCAACTGCGAACAAATCATATCAATTGTGATGAAAGCATAAAATGCGGGACTTCGCATTTGCGAAAAAAATCTCGCATTTGCGGGGTTCACAATTGCGAACCCCAGGTCGCAGTAGCGACATCTTGCAACTGGACAAGTATGAGTTAGACGATATTTTCTCTCATTCTTCAAATTTTCGAAACAAGAAAACCCTAGAGGCGATTTTTCTAAGAGCCCTTCTTCCCCAATTCATCGGTAAGTGATTCTAATCTATTTTCTTTCAATCTTTCATTAATTTCATAAGATTTCAACCTAAAATATGGTATTTTCATGGTGGAAATTGAAGTTCGGGTAGAATTAGAGATTTTTGTAAAATTGGAATTTAGACTTCAAATTAAGGTCGAATTTCCAAACAAATTACTTAATCGGGCTCGGGGGAAAATGCGTAATCGGGTTTTGGTCCGAATTTTGGATTTGGGCCAAGCTATCCCGGGAGTTGACTTTTTCAATAATGGTCTAAATTTAACCTTTTTCATTCATGGGTAGTTCTTAAGGCTTATTTTGAGTCATTTGGTTGATAATTTGCTAGATTTGGTTGGTTCGAAGGCTTGTTCGAAAGGCTAAGGCGTGGTTGAGATTTGAGTTGGTCTTTGGAGCGAGGTAAGTATCGTGGTTAACCTTGACTTGAGGGATTAGAACTTGTTTGCCTATTTTCTATATGTTTAGATATATTGAGGTGACGAGTACATATGCATTGTTCTTGGGTCAAGGCATGTGGGTGGGACTTGTTTCTTGTAGCTTAATTCCTTCGTTGATCATGATACCCATACTTAGACTAGAAGGTTACTAAAATGATCGCTCTTTTCGCATTTATAAGCTTTGTGAGATAATTGAGTATCGTTTCCCGAAGTTGAGGTTGATATTGTGGAAATATTGTTGATGTGAGGCCCACTCTTGCTTATTATGTCTCCCTTTTGTTTATGTTCACTGTTATATGGTAAGGGAGAGTGTTAATGCACGAAGGGTGATGTCGTGCCATATGAGAGTGTTTAAAGCACGAAGGGTGATGTCGTGTTGTATTTATTGACTTATTATGAGAGTGAGAGTAAAAGCACGAAGGGTGATTTCGTGTTGTTATTATTGTTTCATAGTGAGGTTGAGAGTAAAAGCACGAATGATGATGTCGTGCTGATATTATTGTTTCATAGTGAGGTTGAGAGTAAAAGCACGAATGATGATGTCGTGCTGATATTATTGTTCATAGTGAGGTTGAGAGTAAAAGCACGAAGGGTGATACCATGCAGTTTTGTTCATTATGTTTATTCATTTTGCTGGTTAAAGGCTTATTGACTTTTTTTTTGTTATCATTCCCTGTAGTATTTATCGTATCTTGTACCCCCTTTCGCATGTCCCCTCCCAAGATCACATGTTTAACTTTTATTTGTTGTTGTGTTGTACGTATATTTTTATTTGTACAGTTTATTTTTTGTGGGTGTCTTGTCTTAGCCTCGTCACTACCTCGTCGAGGTTAGGCTTGACACTTACGGAGTACATTGGGTCGGTTGTACTCATACTACACTCTGCACTTCTTATGCATATTTTGGTACTGGTCCCAGCTGTCCGTGAGGTATTTCAACTCAGATTTTCTTTTGGAGACCCGAGGTAATTCTGTTGGCGTTAGCCGACCTTGATGTCCCCTTCTATTTCCCATATTTTATTATTTTTTCGTTCAAGATAGTTGTATTTATTTCAAACCCTGTTTGTTGAGACTCTAAAAGCTCGTGAATTGTGACTCCAGATCTGGGTTGTACTTAGATATTAATGATGTTTATGTTATTTCACACTCAGTATTAATTTTAGTTCGACTTAATTGTTTTCACTTATTGAAATTGATTCAAATTGGCTTAAAGCTCCTCTGACATGGCTTTCCTAGCAAGTGAAATGTTAGGTGTCATCATGGTCCTGACAGTGGGAATGCCGGGTCGTGACAAGTTGGTATCAGAGCACTAGGTTGCCTAGGTCTCACAAGTCATGAGTAGACTTAGTAGAGTCTGGAGGATTGGTATGGAGACGTCTGTACTTATCTTCCAGGGGATAAGAAGTATAGGAACAAATTTCACTTCTATTCTTCTCTATCGTGCGATTTTATTCTTTCATTGCTGATTGAACTCTTCTATTCTTTTCCTCCCACATATGGCGAGAACACGTGTTATGTCTTCAGCTAGACAGCAACCAGAGTCCTTAATTGCAGCTCCTTTGAGGGGCAGAGGTCGAGGCCGAGGTAGTGGTAGAGCTCAGCCTAGAGCTCGAGTAGACACACCAGTAGTGGAGCCTCAAGTGGATATTGATGAGGAGGTTCCATCTCATACTGTACCTGTTGGGCCAGCTCAGGTCCCGGAGGGGTTCATCGCCACCGCAGTGCTTCAGAGATTGGAAAATTTTATTAATATCTTTCCAGTTCACTTTAGTGCTTCACCTTCAGAGGACCCACATGATTATCTTGCCAGCTTCCATGAGGTGTTGCGGAACATGGGTATAGTTGAGACCAATGGGGTCAATTTTGCTGTATCGGGTTCCGCCAAGAAATGGTGGAGGGACTACATGTTGACCAGGCCAGTTGGGTCGCCTGCTCTTACTTGGGAACACTTCTCTCAGCTCTTCCTAAAGAATTTCCTCCCTATCACATTAAGAGGGGATTATCATCGGCAGTTTGAGCGTCTCCAGTAGTGTAGTATGAATGTTACTCAGTACGAGACCCGTTTTGTGGATCTAGCCCGTCATGCTCTTATTTTGCTTCCTACTGAGAGGGAGAGGGTGAGTATGTTTATAGATGGACTCGCTCACCCTATCAGTCTTGAGATGGACAAGGAGACTGGGGGTGAGATATCTTTTCAGGCGGCTGCCAATGTCGCTAGGAAGATCGAGGTGGGTCTTGCACAGGAGAGAGGGCAGGGGTCTAATAAGAGGCCTTGTCATTCTGGTGGGTTCAATGGTGCCTTGTCTGGAGGCAGGGTACCTTTGGTAGAGGCCATCCTCCTAGTCCGTTTCATTCAGCACTCCAGGCATCTCACAGTGCTTCAGGTGGTCGCGACCCTCATATGTCGCATCCCGATAAGCTAGCCTACAATACACCACCAGCTCCTATTAGTGCACCTCCGCTTCAGAACTTTTAGGGTGGTTACTTATATTGACAGGGTCAGTTTCAGGGTCAGTCGCCATAGCAGCCGAGGTCCTTTTATACTTGTGGTGACTCGAGGCACATTGCTAGATTTTGCCCTTAGGCACCGGGCAACTCACAACAGCAGGGTTCTCGTGCCATAGTTCCGGCACTGGTTGCTACACTGCCTGCTCAGCCAGCTAGAGGTAGAGTAAGAGTGTTAGAGGTTGAGGTCAGGCTGTTAGAGGTGGAGGCCAACTATTTAGAGGTCGTCTCTACGGACGTAGTTCAAAGTGGTGGGGCCCAGCCCCGATGTTATGCTTTCCAAACAAGGCCTGAGGCTGAGTCATCTGATGTTGTTATCACAAGTATTGTTTTAGTTTTCCATAGAGATGCTTCAGTTCTATTTGATCCGGAATCTACTTGTTCCTATGTGTCATCCTACTTTACTTCATATCTGGTTGTGCCTCGTGATTCTTTAAGCGCTCATGTGTATGTGTCCACACTTGTGGGAGATTCTATTGTTGTAGATTGTGTTTATCATTTGTGTGTGGTTACTATTGGGAGTATCAAGACTAGCGTAGATCTCCTACTTCCTGACATGGTTGATTTTTATGTCATCTTGGGAATAGATTGGTTCTCACCTTATCATGCTATATTGGATTGTCACACCAAGACGGTGACCTTAGCCTTGCTGGGGTTGCCGTGATTAGAGTAGAGGGGGACTTCTGGCCATTCTACCACCAGGGTTATCTCTTATATGAAGGCTCGACATATGGTCCAGAAGGGGTTGTGAGCATGTAATTTTTAACCTACTATATATTCCTACAAAATGCAATAAATTAATTAATGATTATAAACCTTTGTTGAATTTCAATGTCTGTGTGTGAATTATTTGCGTTACATAAATCATAATTTGTCTTTTAAAATTCATAAATGATTTAAAGTTGCATAATTCGGTGCATAACTTCAATCATTATTTATTGGAAAGTTACGGAAAATTATTANTAAAATTCATAAATGATTTAAAGTTGCATGATTCGGTGCATGACTTCAATCATTTTTTATTGGAAAATTACGGAAAATTATTCTTCAAATAATCACATTTTTTAACTAGAAATTTCAACCTTTAATTTACTCATTAATTAAAATTTAAAATAGAGTTAATTAATATATTACTTGTAATCGATTGAAATAAATTACAACAAAAATGTTGATTATTTGACACAATAGAGATTTAATGATTAATTTATTCATTTTTTCTAACAAAATTGTGAAATTTGTTCCTTAAATGATATGAGTATTAAATTAATGATATTACTTTAATTAATTTATAATTAGACAAAAACTAAGTTAGAATTAATCACTATATTTTTTTATTAAGTGTTAGAGTTAAAATAGGCGAAATTCGGATCTGGGCTAGAATTGCCCAGGCCCAAAATCCCTCTCATTACCCGCATCGACCCAGGCCCAAACACCCCACAACCCGGCCTGCCCCTACACAACCAAAACGACCCCGTTTAAGTTAAGATCAATCTCAGTCGTTGATCTTTCCAGATCCAACGGCTGAGAACTACCCAATCCCTAACTATATAAATGTCCAAACTAAACCCTACCCCCCCATTCAATCAAAAAGTCTAACCCCCCTCCCCTTCGTCCGTCTCTCTCTCTCTCTTCTCTCTAAAAGAAACCCTAGCCGCCCCCAGACTCCCACCGCCTTCCTGCCACCGGAACTCGACCAAATGCCACCAAATCCTTACCAGACAATCCCCTATTTATCCTCAACCCCGTCCTGCTTTTAGTTTCTTAAGAAAACCACCTAAGTTCTTTCGATTCCAGATCTGAAAACGGAAACCCTAGATTTCCCCCTACCCATCGACTTGAAGATGTTTAATAGCTCCTACCTACATGGATCAACAGCTCTCGTTGAGGGTTATTGATTCATGTGGGTTGAAGTTATTTTCAAACCCCGCCGGAGTACGGCAAGATCCGACGACATCTATTGTTTCCGGCCAAACCCTTTAACGGGTATTTACTTTTTTATTTATTGTTTATTTTTCTGTCTCTTTACTGATAATATGAAACCATGAACATGTTCATCGCTGTTTTGGCATCACTGATTTGATTCGGGTCCAAACACACTATATAATAATTATGCTTAGTTAGCATGCATTTAGTAATATGCATGATTTTCTTTAGGTTTTTTTTATATCACCATTTTTCTGTGCATATATGACTATGTCAGCCTATTTTCTTCTTTGTTTGACTCATCTAGATATTGATCCTTGTTATCATGCACATGCTGGTTAGTTTAACATTTTGGAATGAAAATTGTTTGTTAGAGTTAGTTGTCCTATTGATCAGTTCTTTAGCCTTTGATAATAGTTTAGTTATTAATCATCGATCAATTATGTTTCCCTTTTGATTACGTTGGAATTATTTGACTTCTTTTTCCTTAATCCATCTCTGATTGTCAAACTGATTTGTTAGCTCATCTATTATGATTTTAGCCTATGTCTCTCAGTGTTGGTCTTTTCTTGAGATCATTTGATTAAGTAAATGATAATTGGGGGACTGATTTGGTTAAGTTAATAAAAGAACTAGTCACATTTAGATTGAATTAAACAGTGAACCTAAGATTAAAAGACTAAATTGACTGACTTAAGTTCATTAACAAGTCAGTAAAACTAGAATTAGTACCTAACAGTAAAATTAACCTAAACTTAAGTAACTAGTGAGTATGGTTGGAAACCAAGTCTAGGAACCTAATTATTAACCTAACTAACTTTCTTTAATCAAACTAAGATCCTAGAATGATCAAAATAGGCTAAAGTCTAGTTTTATGGAATTAATCACTTAATTGACTAAGAGCCAATAAAAAAGCCTAATTACACCTAATGAAATTGTTTAAACCAATAAGTTTAATTGACTACTGACTTTAATGGTAGTCAAATTGAGTTAAATTGATTTGAGCAATTAGGCAATAAGTCACACTCAACTAGTAGACTTAATNAGGTAGCTTCTTAAGTATTTAACTGAAAATAAAATATGTTTAAGACAATTAGTTTGAGGTTAATGGACTAAAACAGATTCATTTAACCTAAGCTAAGAGAATTTAGTTGACTAACCTCCATTAAGTTTAATTAAATTGATGATTAAATAACTTAAACATAGATAAGTAGTATGAAAGCCAACTCTAGGCATTTAATCAACTAATCTTCATTCAATTGACTCAACCTTAGTTAAGAACAATTAGTTGTCACCCAAAAGAACCTTCTAGATTAGATAAATATTAGGAAATCAGATACTTAGGGATAGAAGGGTAATTTCAAGGGCTGGAATGTTCTGGAAGGTACAGCTGTCCCAAAAGGATAGGGTTGACAGTTGAACCTGTACCCTTTTCAACTCATTTAGGATAGGGAATATGTTGAGCATATCCTATCCCAACTGTCCCTATATATACACACACTCTTTACCACTAAAAAAAAGAATTTTTTCAGACCCTTCTTTGAACCTTTTGGACTGGAAAATACAAACTTTGACTACTAAAAGACTTGAAAAAAAAATAGAAACAAGAGGATTTGCAGTAGGAGGGGAAACAATCTGAACTTAGGTTGTCTTATAGCTGTGGTTTTTCTTTCCTAAAGGACTTGGTTTTGTTTGCTGCCTTGGTTCAATAATTTGGTATTCTTGCTGGACTGTTTTTTCTGGAAGTTTTCTTTCAAACATTCCTACCCAAGATTTCTGGGTGTATTCTTGCAGAACTGTTTGGTTTTCTTTGGGGTTGCTGTTTGTTGCTGCTTGGTTTTCTCTTCCTTTTTGCTGATTTCTATCTGCCTGACCTTTACTTGGTCAGGACTTTCTGTTGTTATCTTACTCTTAAAGGTATGTAAAACTGAGTTTTTCTTTAT
>MDKI01219628.1:0-62635 GCA_005239505.1 Nicotiana paniculata | reverse complement strand
ACCCTAAACGTGTAGGAGACTTCTATTCCAACCGGGAAACACTTAAACTCTTCAAAACTCGGACCGGACCTCGGGACCCAGGCGTTTGGGCTAAAACGCCCCCTTAAGGCCAGGGCAGGCCTAGCGTTAGGGGCCAAACGCCCCACTAACGCCAGGGTCAGCCTGGCTTTAGGGGCCAAACGACTGGCTAACGCCCGGGTGTTTCCTTTTCGACTCTCGAGCGTATTTTTTTGACGTATTTGCATCCTTTTAGCTCGGCTTCCATCTCCAATTCACCTACACATGCAATAAACTCCATTATGCACATAGAAAGTGTATTTTTATCATTAACGCACATAAAATGTAAGGCATATAACGTGTTAAACCATGAATTCTAGCCACACATCAATCACCCTTGTCTCACCCCAAAAGTACATGTTATAACACTCCCAACTAGTCGACTTTCGATGAAACTTATTTTCTTCAATTGGTTTAGCTTCTAAGCCTTCCAACCCTCTTGGTACTTGCAGTCCATGATCTTAAATATTTGTAACCTCCAAATTAGTATGATTAACTTACTATATGTACTTTCAAAGATGATCTCATTTCAGATCTTAAATAAATTGACTTACGAATATTCTTTCGTACGAAGGTATAGGGTGTCACAGTAGTGTACCGTTGGTTCGGGAACTATGATAGAAGTTCCCTAGTAAGGCACAAGAACGCGAGCATGGTTGAACCTTGAATTCTGAGGTAACACAAGAATGGGGTCCAGGAGATCGGGCTGGAATCGTCCACCATACCGATTATGGTGACATTTTCAGAATCAGAATCAGAAAGAATGTCAGAATAAATCGAACTCCCCAAAAAATAAAAGAAAAGAAAATGCTCTGGAAAATTTACAAGGATTGTTTCAAGAAAGTTTATATATATATATATATATCTATATCTATTTGTATTTTTTTTTCAAAAAAGAAGAGAAAAGAAAAGAAGAGAATTTTTATGAATGACATCCAGAAGAACTCCATACTAGATATATATAAGTTCTTTATTTCAACTCTTCATCAAAAGCTTTTAGAATTTTCTTATATCATGAATACATACTTCTTTCAGAATCATGTTCCAGCTTTAGTGGGAGAATTGCTTTACTTACTGAGTGTTGTTGTGGTATACTGACGTTCTCTTCATGGGAACCTATATTGACCTATGTCGATGTTGGCACAGTTTGCAGGTAAGAAGGCTATGAGCTAGGATGTTCTCCTCCCATTACTAGAAGATTTGGGGTGAGGTCCATTTTAGTTCGTGGAGTTCGTCGATTCCAGAATATTTTCCTATTATTTCAGTATTTCTTAGAGGCTTCATAGACAGAGTCAGAACGGATTCATAGGTGTCCACTTTGCATTACATTTTTTTTTTCAATGTATTCAAGATAACAGAATAAATTTCTTTTCAGAATATTATTTAATTTGAAGATTCAAAAAAGTATTTACTTTAAATCATATCGAATTGTATTGAGATGCATTGCATAAAATAAATAGAATAGAATAGAGAATTCAAGATGGTTCGCTCGGTCAAGTTAAGACACCGAGTGTCGGTTACGACTTGGTTAGAAATCGGGTCGTGACAAACTTGGTATTAGAGCAGCAGTTTAAGTGAGTCCTATGGGTCTATGAAGTTGTGTTAGTAGAGTCTCATTTATCGTAGTGAGAGCCCCACTGCAATAGAGATAGATTACATACATTTAAGAAAAGTTCTTATTCTTCCTTACTCTAGATCATGCATTAAAGATTAAAGTGAGAATTAGACTTCCATTTTCTTCGATTAATCGAATGATTGACATACTGATTTTATTAGCGACTTTAAGAACAAGTGCTAGCGAGACATGATGTATATAAATGAGGTGCTTTACGATGCTAATTGCCTTTAAGGGAGAGTGAAGGCAAGTCGGGAACTGACCAAGAAAAGTAACCCCAAAAGGGAGAATGAGGTAATACTGAGATGACCTGATTCAAGAATGTAACAAATTAAAGCTATCATAAATATACCAAAGACTTTGTACTGGAGAGATGAGGTGATGATGTCTTCAATAAGGTCAGAGTTTTCATGAAACTCATGAGGAGTTGGTGCTAGTAAGGTTTTGTAGTAACACGAATAAAGATTATATCCCTAAGCTATGTCCAGATTGAATTAAGATACCAAGAAGGTCAGTCATGATATAGGCCATTGTTAACATGAAGAGAATAGGTAGAAGAAAGACATATCAGGATTTGTGTCCCTAAATTGAGATCAATTTTTTGTTCAAAATAACGAGGCAAATAAGTTATGTACAGAGGTCAGAGTAAGACCTATGGTAGTTGCAGTGAGTACTTTGTGGCTCCTATCAAAGAACCTCTAGATGATGAGTTTATTGTTTTTATGAGAACCTATGAGTAACACAATGAATAGATCTCTTCAAGCGCATGCATGGTCTACTAGAGTTTAAGAATCACAAAAATACATGACCTCGGGATTTCAAAGTTGAGATAAATTACCACCATGAGACGAACCATGGTAGAATGGTAACACCAATCTCTATTAAAGATACGATGCATGGTCATGAGAACCAAAGAACAAGAGGAGATAGAAGGGAGGTAAATATACACCATAAGGCATTATCTTTAGGGAAAAGAAAAATGACAAAACTCAGAAATACATACATGCATTATGGAGGAAATGAATGCTGCAGAAAATGGGTGAAGCGAGCAATATACTTCAATAAGATAGAAGTCTGATGGGTTGGCATAAGTCTAAAATGTTGCTAAAGTGATACTTATATTTTTTGAAGCTAGCATAGTTATGAAATATTCGTATATATTTTATGAGGTGACCTGAATCTCAACTATATAATATTTTATTGCCGCCAGTGTTGCAACCAAACACACCTACGCAAGTATACGCGGTCGTCAAGTAATAAAGTGACTAAAAATTGGATGTCGAACCCACGAGGACTTGTGATTAACTATTAACTAAATTAGACTATCCTAATTATCTAAGAAAGGATTAAACTTAAAAGTAGTGATGCTAAAGTAATTAAACTAAGAAGAAAAACAAATAGTGAAATTTGAACAAAAGGATAGCATATTTTTATGTTACCAGTGCATTGAAAACGATCTAGGGTTATGGGCTATCTAACACTCATATTGTATTCTTCAATTGAATTGACTAATTAATGTATCTGGTTATTGGTTGACAGGGTTAATATTGCTCATAAGAATCTTTCGAATTCTTACTCTCTTATTCAAGCTAACCTAATGCCTATATGTCTATGGAATTAGAACTAACAAGAACGTATTTATAATTCCTGTATATCAACCAAGCAAGGCAATTAGGTATATGTCTATCCTAACCACGATTCCATTCACTGATGCCCAGGTTCAAGAGCTTACTCTACTCAATCCTATATGCAATCTAGAATTCCCACTTTCGAGTTCAATTCTAGATCCGTAGATAGTATTCAATTGGTGATCAAACAATCAAATAATTAAGCACAATATTGAATAAATAAACCAATACGATAAATCAAGATATCAAAATCAATATCCGAATAACAATAGTCATGAAAGAACCATAACCCTAGAACGTGAAGTTTAGCTCCACATAGACGTGGTAGCAAAACAACAAATCATACAAAGAAACATAAGAATTACTAAGTTTGGTGGAAGAAAGATGGAACTTGATGAATTCCGGCCTCTAAAGCGGCTCTGGGCTTGTGTTTTTTTTTTTGAAAATAGGTTTAGGACCCCTTTTATATGAGTTGGGTACATATAGGACCTAAATAACCTTGTCCTGCGCATAATAGGAGACTTCTCCGGTACAACGTCCAGACCAGCGCCTGGCGCTAGACCTGGCGCACAAAGCAGTGACGATTTTACCGTTTTTTTTTTCTTCTTGTTGCGTCATTCTTCATTCTTATTTGTATCTAACTTTCCATTCCTTTCACGTTTTTGTCTTTCTTTATTAGTTTTCAATTCTTTGTCACTTATTTGCATTTTGTTTCATTTGTCTTCTTTCTTCCTCATTTGTTTTTTTCTTTGTGATCAAATAATCAAAGGCCCCTTGTTATAGTGCATAAAATACACATTAAATATTTACTTTGCTCTAAATTTCGTCTTCAACATACTTACACATAAAATAGACTCAATTAAGCATAAATATAGTATAATTTAGCACTAAAGAAGCTAAAATATAAGGTAAGTAATGCACTAAAAATACGGAGTTATAGCCAAACATCAGCCAACACTGCTTAATATGACTTAAGATTGAGCTTTAGAATGATCACATGTCAACAAGGTAAACCTAGAATTTAGAGCATGTAGAAATATAAATAATGAGAATATATGATAGTTATATATTTTAATAAGATAGATGTTCAGTCTAGCTAAGTTACCATAGTATCATAGAAAGATTCAGAAAAATCAAGCCCTAAAGGGAATGATGTCAGAATATTAGCCTTCCCGTTAGAAGATTAATTTCGAGATACCCCAAGAAATTTCGTAAATGTATGATATCAAAAAGGTAAGATTACATAAAAAAAAATTGTGGTTCACACAAATAGTTGTATCATGCAGAGTAGATTTTGAGGGTTAGCATAGGACTTTCTCAGAGATCCTCATTTTCCCATCTTCGGCTAAATGTGACTCAGAATAGAATAGAACATTACAAGAAATAACATCAAGGTGATTTGCTTGTGAAGCGTGCAACCTAATGTAATAAATTGGGTGTTATATAATATTTAGCCATAAGATTAGCAGTTTTCACGTGTCGTGAAGTTTGGGAGAAAAGAAAAGCCAAGGGGGGCCAAGATGATTGAACCAACTGATCAAATAAGTTGTCAAGTGTTATGTATTTCACGAGCTTGGCCATGGAATAGGAAGATATATCCTAAATAGAAAGATAATTAGAAGGAAAATAATCCACTAGATGAGATCATGACTAACTAATAGTATTAAGAGATGTGGATACGTTCATCTACAAAGTATTGAATCAATAGAAAGAACATTTAAAGAGAGGTTAATGATACTAGGATAAATATAGACCAATTATTAGTACTCGAAAAACCTATATACGAGCTAAGTATCAAAGTAAATAGAGGATAATTTGCTCCAAGAAGAAGGATGCATGAACTAACATATCTCCTTACGAGAATAGTGATTGATTACTAGCTTACTGAAGTAAAACATCTGCAATTAAGGAAGAATCCTATGAAGCACAAATAAGGGTAAAGAACAAACTAAATCATTTCAAAGGTGAATTGTGATAAGTAAAAAGCGGTATGATATTGGCCCAACAAGAAAAGGCCTCATCCATCCGAGAAATAAATAGATAGTAAGTCCATATAATTGCAATGTATGTGGTGTCAGGACCATAGCTCATACTAGAGAATGTAGTAACACCCTCTCTTAAGGGTCAAAGCCAAAATTATTAATCGTTGGCTAGAAGGACATCATCGCAGTAAATGGCTGGTCCAAGTACGTACACATATTTTGAAGGTGCATGTATAATACAAGTTAAATACCAAAAGTAATATAAAGGCACCATGGAAGTTGTAGTAGATTAGAGTTTATCAAGGGATTAAGAGAACCAGATGAGGAATACCACAAAAAAGGATATCACGAGTGCACATATAGATCAAGACCAAGGGTGGAGTTCTTAAAGTGTTAATATCTTAAGAGGCTATAATAGCACTAGAGTATTATTCGTTAAAGAGTTATATGAGGATGCATACAAGTACATAAATTTTTTGGTGCAAAAGCTAAAACAGAGTATGCTAGTGTGCCTAAGCTATGTGATGTCGCATTCCTCACATGTGCCTATTGTACAGAGGATTAAGTGATAAACTTGAGAATGGTGCCAATAAGTAAGGCATAACAGACGTTAAATTACAGTAATCCCAAGGATGGTAGAAGAGCACCAATATGTTTTGGGTAATTTCAATAAATTAGAAAAGATGAGAAGATGAAGAACATATACAGATGTTCTAGAGTTTATGTTGCAGCACTTGTCACAATTAATATGAAGGTGGATAATAGCAAATTCGTAGAACAACTCACAAAGTAAGATATTGTTACAAGTTCAGAAGTAGTGATAATTGTGATAATCAAGCTGACAGAGAGCGGAGTCACTGAACTCATATAGCGAACCGAATAAAATAAGATTTTTCTCAAAACTCAAAAAATATATATATATATATATATATATATATATATATATATATATACACACACACACTTTCATAAGAAGAGGTAGGTGATGTCTCAATCTCCCTAAACCTTTTGTCAGAAAGAAAAAGCAAGAAAGAAGGGCCTAAATATGAGTCATGTTTCCGATGAAACTTTCTGATTTTTTTGAGTAGACCTACAATATAGGATACATTTTCCAACCTATATGTGTCTTTTCATGATGAAAGAATTAGAAGAGGAGTGGAATAATGAGTATGGTTAAGTCGCAAACCAGAAAAGTAAGAGTGGCTAATTCAAACATAGAGGCTGAATTACAAGCGAGGGAGGTTATTATGAAATTATAATTGTATAATAGCTTCATATATATAAGGTTACTTACGTTTGTTGTACTATTATATAATTTCTCTTAAAGGTCATGAAAGATCTATATACCTAAATTCATGCTCCATGTTATCATCAAGAAATTATAGACTAAAGAAAGACTTATAAAAAGCTACACGGGGAGCCGAAGAGGACTTGAAGAAAACGGGCCATCATATATTTGAGGAAGAAGCATGTAATTGTTTCCAGTTTGGAAAATATTTTCTACCTATATATGTACAAGTTTTGGTAGCTATGTGTGATCATGAGTGGCCTGGATGTTTGGTTGTAGTGGATGGTCGTATGGTCTATAAATGACTGAGATTTGACATGTTGAAATTGTTGTGGATGCTCTAGTTTAGAAGGAGACTATAAAAATTTATAAGAAATTCAAAGTGTGGGCCAACTTTTGTATGTTAGGTAAAATATGCAAAAGAAAAATAGCTAATGGTAGGAATTTTAACTTTAAGTGACTCATTCGACATTCGAGGACGAAGGTCATAAAAGGGAGGAAGATTGTAAAGCTTCGAAAAATTTTTGCTAATTATTATGTTCTCGCTCAAGCTCTAAGTTGGAAAAAAAGATGTGTGAAAAGTTATGAAGGCATAAAATACATAAATATTATGTTTTGAAAGTTGAATGGATTGTTATAAGAGGAGCGGAGTAAATTGGAATCCATTGGAATTGTTTAAGGGATGGAAACAACCGAACATGACCTAAGTTTAAACGATCATATCTATCAATATATACTGAATTTATATTTGAGATGTATATCCAAAGAAATCCCTTGAAGTGTAGTTTCTAACACTTCAAACTGTTTATCATTTAGATGTTTCTATAAGAAGTTATAGGCATTTTACTGAAAACTATCTTGTCAGAAAAATGGGCCGCATTTTGGGCGCCCAGGGGGCGCCAAGCGCGAATCAAAACACCAAAGTCAGAAGTAAAATTTTTGGGACGCTTCGGGTGACGCTAGATGCGGATCGTGATGCCGAAGACTTGAAATTCAAATAAAAGGGATGGGAGATAGAAAACGGCCTCATTCTTCATAGATTAAACCTACCCTCTCATCCTCAAGTCATCCAAGGATTCTCATACTATGTAAGGCGAGTTTTCAATGCGATTAGCGTTAAAATACTACTTCCAAACATCAATTCTAACAATATTCCATCTCAAAATTGCTAGATTCTCAACTAGAACTCAAGAACAAGGTCTCTCCACTAACCTAGGGTTTCAAGATTCAAGGTAAGTTTCATAACCGCTTTCAACCAAAATTGTTAGAGAGGTTTATGATTAATATTTTTTCCTAGAAACTACTACAAAAACATAGATTAATGATGAACTCTAGAAGGAGATAAGAATCAAACCAAGGGTTTCTATATTTTTGAAATCTTAGAACTTCTAGTATTGATTCTTAAATTAACTATGTATAGATTTGTTTGGTAATTTGAACCCATTAGATTGGAGCAAATGAAGATATTCAAAAACAAGGAATCAAGGTGAGTAGAGACAAAGTTTTACTAAAGTTGTCTTCTCACAAAGATCATGCTATAAGTATTTGTTGGACTGTATATGACGTTAATGTGGGCTATGAATGGAATGAATGGACTCACATTATCTGTTAGAATATTATAGAAAAAATCTTAAATGATTATCATGGTTAATAACTACAGAATGGTATGTTCTCCCGTAAATCATGTCTCATGCACCCACTACTTGCATATATTTCTTTAATGTATAAATTATTAAAATTTCGTTTACATGATTTTATGAAACTGTTTTGATGGGAACTATGGAGGTATATCATTGTTTTAAATTTTGTTATACAAGAATCACTCATAAGAATATTTTGGTAGTTTTCTTAGATCTCTGAGAAGAGTTCATAGACTTTAGTGGTTTATGTTACCCCGAAATTACTCGTGCCAGAGTAGGATATTAGTGTAAAGTTGGTTTGGGCACTATGATAGAAGTGCCCTGGTAAGGCACAAGAACGCGAGCATGTTAGAATCTTTAACTGTGAGGCACCACAAGAATGGGGTCTAGGCGATCGGGATGGGATCGTCCACCATACCGATCATATGGTGACATTTTCAGAATCATAATCAGAATGAGAAAGAATGTTAGAATCAACGGAATTCCCTAGAAAATAAAGAAATAAGAAAATGCTTTGGAAAATTTACATGGATTGTTTCAAGAAAGTTTATATTTCTATCTATTTGAATTTTTTTTTTTAGAAAAGAAAAGAAGAGATTTTTTATGAATGACATCAAGAAGAACTTTATACTAGATATATGAGTTGTTTGTTTCAACTCTTCATCAAAAGCTTTTAGAATCTTCTTATATCATGCATACATACTTCTTTAGAGTCTCGTTCCAACTTTACTGGGATAATTTCTTTACTTACTGAGTACTGATGTAGTGTACTGACGTTCTCTTCATGGGAACCTGTCAATGTAGGCATAGATTTTGCATATAAGCAGGCTATGAGGTAGGATGTTCTCCTCCCATTACCAGAAGATTTGGTGAGCTCCATATTAGTTCGTGGAGTTCTTTGATTCAGTATTTTGTCTTATTATTAGAGGTTTCATATACATAGTCATGGGTGTCCACTTTGCATTACATTTATTTTTTTAATGTGTTCAAGATAACAGAATGAATTTCTTATTAGAATATTATTCCATTTCAAGATTCAGAAAAGTATTTACTTTAGATCATATCGAATTGTGTTGAGATGCATTGCATAACAAAAATAGAACATAATAGAGAAGCCAAGATTGTTCTCTCGGTCAAGTTAAGGCACTGAGTTCCGGTTACGATTTGGTTAGAAATCAGGTCGTGTCAATTTTCAAGAGAAAAGTCACCACTCTTTTATACGTTAGTGTACTTTAATTTGTTTTCTTCCATTTTTATCATCACCCATTAATATTTAGCCTTAAACTTTGTTCTTACATGGTAGAAAGTTAGGGATTTAGAAAGAATTGGAGGGCTTTTGCAAATTTGAGATTTTGACCTCAATTTGGGGTCGAATATCGAAACTATTTTCATAATCGAGCTCGGCGGTGAATGGAAAAATGGGTTTTGGTCCGAATCTTGGGTTTTGACCAAGCGGGCCCGGGGTTGACCTTTGTTGACTTTTTGGAAAAAGTGTAAAGATCTTAACTTTATGTATTGTAATTGATTTTCCAATCATTATTTGATGTTATTGCATCGATTTTTGTTAGATGTGATTTGTTTGGAGGTAGATTTTAGAGGGAAGGCCCCGATAGAGATTTGATTTGCTTGCGGAGTGAGGTAAGTGTTGGGTCTAACCTTGATTTGAGGGAATAGAAACCCTTGAGCTATGTGATATGTGAATTTCATGTGTAGCGGTGTATATGCGAGGTGACGAGTGTATATACGCTGTCAATTTCTTGTTTCCATTTCTACCTATATTTGATTAATTATATCATTCCATGTGTTCATTATTACATGCCTTAATTTCTTCCTATGCCTTAACTTGCTACTTGTCATTTATTATTCTCGTATTATAAACGTTAATTTATTCCATGCTTCCATGCTTAATTGATATTTCCCTTAATTGTCTTATTTATACCCCTTTAACTATCATATATTTGACGTGTCTAGTTGCTCAGTATTAATTGTAGTCTTTCATGATTTGGTACGAGATTCCTTCTTGATTTGTAGCTTTCATATTTGGTAATAATGGAGATTCTTGTGATTCGAGTTGTTAAATTGATTTCACTTATTGATTTATTTATGGATTGGGTTACATGCTTCAACAGGTGGAATATGGAGGATTTATATTGATACGGTGGGATCGAGTTGCCCGCTACAACAGGTGAAATAAGGATGGATTGATATGGTGAAATAAGGGAGGACTATGATATTGACTCTGATTATATGGTGGGATCAGGTTGCACGATGTAGCATATATTTTCTTATTATTATTGATATTACATGGTTGAATAAGGGAGAATCGTGTTGTACGGTGGGATCGGATTGCGCGCTACAACTGTTTATGTGTTTTGCATTCCTTGTTGTATTGTGTTGGCTTCGGTGCTTTCATACGAGACTCTGAGGCTTTGTAGTTCTGTATTTACTGGTTTTTCGAGGTTTGAGTTATTTTCATGAGTTAATTTCCTTATATTTTCATGAGTTCCTTTCCTATCATTATTTTTATACTGCATACAAGTTATTGTAAGTGACCCACCTTAACCTCGTCACTACTTCATCGAGGTTAGTCTCGGGACTTAGAGAGTACATTGGGTTGGTTGCACTCATACTACACTCTGCACTTCTTGTGAAAATCTTGGAGCCGGTCCTAGCGTCGACCACTAGATTTCTCGGGTTGACTATCGGTACGGAGACTTGAGGTACAGCTGCTCGGCGTTCGCAGCCCTAAAGTCCCCTTCTACTTTATCTTAGTTGTGTATTTTCTTTCAGACTTTTACTTTCATTCAGATCTTTATCTCTGTTATTCTAGTATCTCGTGCACTTGTGGAACCAGATTCTGGGTTGTATTTAGATATTTCAGCTGTTATGGCTTTCCGCTTTTTATTTCAGTTTTATCTCGTTATTTCAGCAATTGACATTCGGTTAAATTTGATTTGTTTAAAAATGGCTTAAAACTAATGTAACATTGGCTTGCTTGGCAAGTGAAATGTTAGGCGCCATCACGGTGAGCACTAGGTTACCTAGGTCTCACGAGTCACGAGCAAGCTTAGTAGAGTCTGTAGAATCGGTATAGGGACGTCTATACTTATCTTCCAGTGGCTATGGAGTTTAGGAACAATTTCACTTTTATTTTTCTCTGTCGTGCGATTTTATTCTATCATGGATAATTGAACTCTTTTATTCTTGTTCTCTCGCAGATGGCGAGAACACGTACTGCATCTACAGCTGGACAAAAGTCGGGGCTCCAGTGGCAGCTCCTACTAGGGGCAAAGGTCGAGGCCGAGGTCACCCCAGAGGTTGAGACAGAGCTTAGCCTAGAGCTCCAGCACCAGTACCAGCGGTGGAGCCTCGAGTAGATTTTGATGAGGATGTTCCAGCCCAAACTGTACCTGTTAGACTAGCTCAGGTCCTGGAGGGTTCATAGCCACTCCAGTGCTTCAGGACGCTCTAGTATGCTTGGTAGGCCTTATGGAGAGTTTGGCCCAGGACGGTACATTATCGGTGGAACCAGCCGTCTCTCGGGCTGGGGGAGGAGTACATACTCCTGCTACTCACACCCCAAAGCAGATGGCTCCCCAGTATCAGACTCCAGTAGTCCTGCCAGTCAGGGTGGTTCAGCCGGTTTTGCGGCACAGGCCGGTGATAGGCCCGCCATGTCTTCTAAGGCTTTGTTGCGATTGAAAAAGTTTGCCAAGCTCTTTCCAGTTCACATTAGTGGTGCACCTTCTGAGGGCCCACATGATTATCTAAACCGCTGCCATGAGGTGCTGCGGAACATGGGTAAAGTTGAGACCAACATGGTCAATTTTGATGTGTTTCAGATGAATGGTTCCACCATAAGGTGGTGGAGAGATTATAAGTTCAGTAGATCAGCTGGGTCGCCTGCACTTAGTTGGGATCAGTTTTCGCAGCTATTTCTAGAGAAGTTCATCCATGTCATCTTGAGAAAGGTGTACTACAGGCAGTTTGAACGTCTTCAGTAGGGGACTATGACTGTCACTTAGTACGAGACCCATTTTGTGGACCTAGATCGTCATGCCATTATATTTATCCCTATTGAGAGGGAGAGAGTGAGGAGATCTATTGATGGATTCACTTACACTATCAGGCTATAGATGGACAAGAAGACCGGTAGTGGTATTTCCTTCTAGATGACTGTAGATATTACTAGACGGATCGAGATGGTTCGTGCTCAGGAGAGGGGGTAGGCGTCTGATAAGAGGCCTCGTCATTTCGGTGGTTTCAGTGGTTCCTCATCTGGAGGCAGGGGTACTTTTGATAGAGGCCACCCTCCCAAGCCATTTCAGTTAGCGCTTCAAGCATTTCATAGTACTTCAGGGAGTCGTGGTCCTTATGTGCCTTATTTTGGGCATCCAGCCTACAATGCACCATTAGCTCCTATCAGTGCACCTCCGATTCAGAGCTTTCACTATGGTTATCCGGTCCATTCGGGTCAGCTTCCGCTTCAGCATCCACAGCAACAGGATGGGTGTTTTGAGTGTGGTGGTATTGGGCACATCAGGAGGTCCTGTCCGAGATTATCGGGCGGCATGCCACCGCAGAGTTCTTGTGCCATGGTTCCAACACCAGTTGCTCCACCGCCCGCTCAGCCAACCAGAGGCAGAGGTCAGGTAGCGAGAGGTGGGGTCAGGCCATTAAAGGTAGAGGCCAAACATCTAGAGCCCGTCCTAGAGACGAAGTTCAGAGTGGTGGGTCCCAGCCCCGATTGTTGATTTCCTAGCTAGGCCTGAGGCCAAGTCATCTGAAGCCATTGTCACATGTATTTTTCCAGTTTTCCATAGAGATGATTCTGTTCTATTTGATCCGGACTCTGCTTATTCCTACGTGTCATTCTCTTTTGCTTCATATCTGGTTGTGCCTCGTGACTCTTGGAGTGCTCATGTGTATCCGAGCTCTACTTACTCCTGCGTGTCATCCAATTATTTTAGATCATGTCTATCGCTCGTATATGGTTACTATTGGGAGTCTTGAGATTAGCGTAGATCTCCTACTTTTTGATATGGTAGATTTTGATGTCATCTTGGGTATAGATTAGTTGTGACCTATTATCATACTATATTGGATTATTACGCCAAGACGGTGACCTTAGCTATGCCGGATTTTCTTCGTTTAGAGTGGAGGGGGATTCCTGGCCATTCTACCAGCAGGGTTATGTCTTATGTGAAGGCTCGACGTATGGTCGAGCAGGGGTGTCTAGCTTATTAGGCTTATATTCGCGATTCTAGTGCGCAAGTTCCTTTCATGGCTTCAGTACCAGTTGTTCGTGAGTTTCCAGAGGTGTTTTATGTAGATATATCGGGGATTCCACCCGACAAAGATATTGACTTCTGTATTAATTTGGCTCCGGGCACTCAACCCATTTCTATTCTGCCATACCGTATCGCCCCGAGGGCTCTATTAGACCTAGTGTCACGCCCTGGGGTGCGCCCGTGTTGTTCGTGAAGAAGAAAGATGGATCGATGAGGATGTGTATAGACTATCGTCAGTTGAACAAGGTCACTATCAAGAACAAGTATCTGTTTCCGAGGATTGATGACTGATTTTATCAGCTTCGGGGTGCCAAAGTGTTTTCCATGATTGATTTGAGGTCTGGCTACCATCAGTTGAAAATTAGGGCATGTCCTTATGACGGCTTTTCGGATTCGGTATGGGCATTATGAGTTCATAGTGATGTTATTTGGGTTGACAAATGCCCCAACAACATATATGGATTCGATGAACCGGGTATTCAAGCCCTATTTGGACTCCTTTGTGATTGTATTTATTTTCATAATTAAGTGTTGGGCCTGTAGCATGGACCATCCCTCGTCTAGTATATATAGGGTGTGTGAAGAAGGAACTTGGATCCCTTTAAATATCCAAAAGCGGAAACCTTCACTTGGCAGAAGAAAAAAGGTATATCGAACAATAAAAATGGAAATTATTATGCTGGGGATGATTACCAAAGTTCTCTAACTTTTATATTTTAATACTATACTTTTACATTCTTCTCTAAATTGGTAGTGTCTAACCGAGCAAAATGTCCTTATGAGAAATTATACGAGGTTTTATTATGTAGGTTTTATCACCTTATACTATACTCTTTTTTTCCAAAATGTATTACTTTGACTAATTACATTGAAAATCTGATGAAATACCAAAAGTTAGGATTCCATTTGAATGTTATCATTGTAGTCAAAATACCAAGTTTTGTCTTCCTGTTGCAACGACAAAAAAGCGAAAAGAAGAAGACGAGGTAATTAAATACGTTTTATAAACATGAAATAATTAAAAAAAAAAATCCTTAAATCATAATGTTGAGGTAGGTTTGTATACGGTTAAAATCGACCATGCCCGATTTTACGAGCTCGAGGGTTTACCTCGAGATTAAGTCCGTATCGAAGGAAGCCCGAGCTCGAGGAACACGGAGAGTGAAGAATTGAGATCGGGATAGATCGACATCGAAGTAACGAAATAACGATATAACCGCAATCGACTACTAATCTCGGCGAGAATCTCGGGATTGGCGGAACCATTAACGGTTACTGATATCAATCATGTATTTTGCGTCCGAAATTAGAGTTATACCTTATTTGGAATTCTTCTATTATATAAAGAGGGGCCCTGTTCATTTTTAAAGAGGATACCAATCATATACGCATTTACTGAGAAATACAAACACTCTGCTCTTTTACTCGCTCTTAATTCTCTACTGTTCTTATTGTCCATATTGTTCTTATTGTTCTTCTAGTTCTTAATGTTTGATCTCGAGTCTACTCCAAACCGAGGTCGATAACTAGCAAATAGTACTGGTTTGATCTATTTCAATTGATTAATTCATTTATTTATCCAGTCATTTATCAATTGACATTGAATCAGATCATCTATCTGTCACGGCCCAAAATCCTTAAGGTCGTGATGGCGCCGGACATCAATGTCAGGCAAGTAAAATCATTAATTAATTAAAATAATTCTTCGGTTTTAACATTTTTGAAAAATATTTTCCTTCACTTCATTACATATTAACCAAATAAAAATTCTGTTAAGTAAAACAATGGTTTAAATATTACACTTAAGCAAATATATCCCAACACATCCCAGAACCCAATATCACAAGTACATGAGCAATTTCTAAGAATTTTACAATTTCTATAAAGCTTGTGTGAAATACAAGTAGACAAAGAAATTTAAAATAATGTAATACAGTATGAGGGAGACTCTGTCAGCTGCGGATCGCCTCCGAATGATGCAGCTCGCCTAACTCTCCAAATCCGCCACATTTCTATGAAAGTACATGTGCAATAAAATGCACAACAAGTGTAGCATGAGTACATAAACAACGTGTACACAGTAAGCCGCCCGCCTAACCTCAGAAAGCTAGTGACGGGAGGTCAAATTAGACACTTGCTAAAAGTCAATTTAGAATATTCAAATGTGCCACTAAGCATGAATATCCTAGGCAATTTATTAAAATCAGAAATAATTATTATCAACTCTTTCCACATTTAACACTTTAAGTTTTTGTCATTTCAGTTGACAATTTAAATCAAAATTCGGGATAAGAAACCTCAGAATTATTTCACTTTTTTACACTTAAATTCTCCTTCCTCATAATTGGCCGTTAAAACTTCCTTAGGCCGATAAACATGTATAAATCACAACATATACGCAGTAAATATCATGCGCAAGCAATGCCGAGGGTCGACGGCCTGAACCAACACAAATATAAAATGTGCACTGCCGAGGGTCAAACGGCCCGAACATAGATGCATTTATCTTCCCCGCTCGCGAATCGATCATGCAACGGTTATACATAAAATACTAAGGCTAGCATGCTCGCGAATCATACCTGCGACTCAGGTGCTCGTATGAATATACACATATACAGGGTCATCCTGCTCGCGAATCATACATGCGACTCAGGCACCCGAAGTTACACATGTCCATACAATAAGTCCCCATTTTATCAAGAAATTCATTTTCTCAGGAAAGTGGTAAAATTCATATAAAAGGGACATGAAATATAGCTCTTAAATCTTTGTCTTGAAACTCATTTTCCAACTTTAATGATATTTTCGTAATACAAACCTTATCATGTACACAATTATCCGCGGAGGAATAAATTCTCTTTCTAGATAATTAAGAAAATGAACTCTAGTCTTCTTCAGATATTCAATTACGATTTCGATTATATAAGCAGTTTAGTATTACAGGCACAACACATAAGGCATGTTAGTGGGTCCTAGACTACCCGGACATGGCATAATAGTAGCGATGCTTGGACTCCCGTCACCTCGTGCGTACGTAGCCCTCAAAGATAATATCATGTACTTAATTAATTCACCTAGGAGAACAATTCCCCCTTACAAAGTTAGAAATGAGACTTACCACGCTCCGAGATTCCATAACCGACCTCCAAGCCCTTCCGATGACTCCAAACGAACGCACGACACCCCAAAGCTATCCAAACAACGACAACCCAATGAAAATATACTCTAATATTGGAAACAAGTCCAAATTATATGATTTCCCAACCCTGCTTAGTGAAATGACCAAAATGCCCTCAGGCCCACGTGCCCGGAATTCGAAATTTCTCGAAGATATATTCTACCCATAGCCTTACTAACTCAAATATAAAATTTACTCAAATATTCATGCTCAATTCGTGGCTAAAACTCCAAATTACCATTTTCTAGCTTTCTTTAAGATTTTTCCAAATTTTCCTCAATTTCCCCTGCCAAATCTATGTAATAATCTTGTAATAAATTCAAAAACATGAAGAAATTACTTACCTTGCGATCCTTGATGAAATCCTCTCCCTGAAACTCCTTCAAATCGCCCATGGCTTATGAAAATCGATGAAGAAATGACCAAATTCTCGCTTAAAAACAATCTGCCCGGGCCCATTTTCCGCACCTGCGGCCCCCTTATCGCACTTGCGCCTCCGCAGGTGTGCCCAAATCTTCCGCACATGCGGCCTCCTTGTCTCCAGCCCAATTTCGCACCTGCGGCGCCCTTATCCGCACTTGCAGCTCCGCACCTACGGCCAAAGCCTCGCAGTTGCGGATCACACCAGATGACAACAACCTTCAGCTTTCTTCAACTTCAAATATTGATCCGTTAACCACCCGGAAATCCACCTAAGGCCCCAGGGACCCCGTCCAATTATACCAACCTGTTCCAAAACATAATGCGGACTTGCTCGAGGCCTCAAATCATACAAAACAACATCGAAACCACGAATCGCACCCAAATCCAAATTTTATGAACTTAGAAATTTCCAACTTCTACATCCGATGCAGAAACCAATCAAATCACGTTCGATTGACCTCAAACATTGCGCACAAGTAATATTCAATATTACGGACCTTCTGCAACTTCCAGAATCGCATTCCGACCTCGATATCAAATCTTCCACTTCCGGTCGGATTTCTCAAAAACCTTCAAATTTCTATCTTTAACCAAATGACTTCAAAATGACCTACGGACATCCAAATTGACTTCCGACCGCGCTCCCAACTCCAGAATAACCATACGAAGCTATTCCCATATTCGTAAATCCCAATCGGACATCAACAACACTGAAATGCACTTTAAGCCCAAATCTATGAAATTCTTCCAAAATGCTAACTTCCATAATATACGCCAAAACGCTCCCGGGTTATCCAAAACCCGATTCGGACATACGCCCAAGTCCTAAATCATCATAGGAACCTGCTGGAACCTTCAAATCCTGATTCGGAGGTCGTTTACTCAAAATTCCAAGCTTAGTTGATTCTTCCAACTTAAGGCTTCTAAAATGAGAATTTTCTTTCCAAATCAACTCTAAACTTTCCGAAATTCAATTCCGACCACACCTACAAGTCGTAATACCTGAAATGGAGCTGCTCACGGCCTCAAATCGCTGAACGACGTGCTAGAGCTTGAAATGACCGGTCGGGTCGTTACGTTCTCCCCCACTTAAACTGACGTTCGTTCTCGAACGTGCTAAGAACTGATCTGGAGTTACCTGAAATCACTTTTTAACACCTCGATCAATCTGATGCTCCCAATGCACCTCATGATATATTTACATACATCCTGCTATAATGCTGACGATACCTCCACCACGGAGGAAATGTGCAGAAATTCATACCCAACTGCAGAGTTAACAAATCATTGAATACCTCATCTTGACTAGAATCCTCGCTTCATTATGAACCTGAATAATGGTATGTGTTCCTTAATATACACTTCACATAACCTTATCGCACTGATCCCTAATCCGATAATCTTGTCTCACCCAGTATGAACTATTCAGACAACCAATCATCCCATACATGACTAACAGTCTCACATGATACCATATCGCGCCAATAGACCATAACTCGAACATGATAATAAGAAATGACTCAGGAAGGGACTATTCGACTCACGCAACTACTATGAACTTTTTCTCATAAAATAGGAAGTAAAACATAAGAAAATAAAATAGGAACCTTACTCATCATCACACTGTTGCGGCGTGCAACCCGATCCAAATAACATACCCATGGCGGCGTGCCACCCGATCCCAATAACATACCCGTGGTGGCGTGCCACCCGATCCCAAATAACATCACCGTGGCAGCGTTCCATCCGATCCAAATAATATCACCGTGGTGGCGTGCCACCTGATCCAAATAACATAAAACTCACGTAAGAAGACACACACTGAGCTAAATTGCTCATTACCACAAATATCGAACATCGGTCACTAGCACGCTAAGTGCACAATACCATCCCGGGGAGACTGATAAAGTCGTAGGCTACCAAACATAAGCACAACTGAGGTGCGATATATATATATACACTCTGGATCTCAAGAGCTATCCTGCTCACATAACATCCCTACTATGCGGGACCTCAACACATAGGAAATCAGCCGTTTCACAACTCACACAGCACAATCATAATAGCACATGAATTTGACGAAGACA
Organism: Nicotiana paniculata; assembly: GCA_005239505.1. NCBI lineage: Eukaryota > Viridiplantae > Streptophyta > Magnoliopsida > Solanales > Solanaceae > Nicotiana > Nicotiana paniculata. The sequence continues at coordinate 43,446 of MDKI01219628.1, read as the reverse complement.
GAGCAACGTCCGATGTTCTAATACCTTTCCATGAAAAAGTGTTGTACTGAATTGAAGATGTCTGGCTCATACGGAGCCCATAATCATATTTAAATACATCCACAAACATCGAGTCACCTTGCTCGCACCAAACTAAGCTGATAGCTTTTACCTGGGTCCACATTAACCCACTTCCTCTCATAATATGCAAGAACAACCATCATAGCCGGGAAAAATACCCCACAATCCACAACCAAATGAACTGAACGCCTCTCAGGCATAACTTCTCAAATAAACAACATTGCACTTCCTTATACTCACTCCAAATCTTCAATCCATTAAGTGACTACATGTCACACTTTACAAAATATTTTCGCGGTCATGATTCCACGACCTTCCACACAAGGCAACAAGACACATCAAGAACCCATGACTAGGGTACAAAGCTTCTTCCACCGAATATCAATCTCAGGTGACACTGAAGATAACACCAGCTTACTCTGAACTTCCAAATCACCTTTTTCTTGCTCTTCCAATCTCATGACATCCTTATCATCACCGAACCGCAATCTTGATTCTTACTCCCAGTTACATGCTGCTTAGTGCACCTAACCTGCCAATATGATGTAGCACAAGAATTCTGTCATAACTGCTGAACCACTAATAGGGTGAACACTTCATTATATAGAAACCTTTTACTTAACTCAATTCAGGAGTACCATCTCAACACACGAGTGAATTTCCACTATCACCCAACATGCAATTCCTTAAGTAGTAGTCTATGCCACCATAACCCTTTCGGGGTCCGCCTACACCTGACAGGCCATAGAACTCAAATGCTCCCATATGAAATCCATTACGATGGCCGACAATCCCCACACACACCGGCACAAACCACATACATAACTTAATCACATCGAAGGAACTGATCACTGCCGTAAATGTGCCATTTCAACCATGGCTAATCAATCTATTTTCTTTTAATCATCTTCAATTGCCTCAGGAATAATAGCAACTTCCTCCAACACATAGAAAACTCAATCCTCACTCCTCCCGAGTGACCTTGATTGACGAGACTATGCTGCCTAAATCCCGCAACCCATCTCATACCCTCATGATAATCTTTCTACAATCCAGAGTTTATTTCTCTCACTCTTCCAATATTATCCTGCACGCTGAAACATATCATAGAACATTCCAACCATCCTCCTTTTTCTCAGAAATTACTTTGCAAAAGCTCGACTCTCGATCATACTGCGGCCTGAAACCCTTAACCGCCGCATTCTTAACTTTTGAACTCACTAGGACCGCTATTGAGAGTCACCCACTCTGACTAGCCCTGAATACAATCAACTCCAAGGCTCTTCTAGCACATGAAAACCCTTTCCTTGAAGCACGTGACTGAGTCACTGTCCTGACAACTCACCTATGCCTTAAGCAAAATTCTGAATCTTCCACAGCCTAACCCTGGCCCGACAGGGGCAACTTTTGCACATTCAGCAAATCCCACGCACAATCACCATTTTACTCCTTTCCCTTAGCTGTAATAATTTGCCAACATGCTGACAATCTGCCACCCCATGAGAAGGAAATCCTACAACGCAACTGTAGATGGTGGGATCCCCCACTTAGCCCGAAGCTACTCCTTGTACCACTCTAGACCTTGCCGAGATCCTTTCTCCTTTGATAACACGATCTTGCTCAACCAATCCGTCCAAATTCTTCCAAATCTTCTTGCTAGCACTCACTAAATACTCATATTCTCTAGCATCATTCACACGTTCCGCCTCCTACCGAATAGCCACTAGAACCCCTCACCGAGACCTACCAACCCCGTCATCGCTAACCTATTCACAGAAGATAACCCACTTGTGGAAATCACCCACGGACACCTTCCAACGACGCTTAAATGCACGCTCTCTACGACTTCAATACCCCATCCTACGCCCTGCTTCATTTACCAACTTTACTAGTCCATCCGCTCCTCATGGACATCCATTAAATGCGCGACAATATCTTCAAATCCCAAGCTATGCTGACGCCCCCCCACTCTACGACTGCTCGACTTTCGCTTCTTACGCCTGGCCTCCTAGAAATGGAACCACCGCCTAGCCTGACTTCAGGATCAATCTTTGTCGACTACATTCTTCAATACTTCTTCTCAATACTATGACCACACGCAACCGACGCATTCCGTTCGATCAATGACGAAGACTACACGTCACAGGTGCATATCCCACCTCACTTGAAGACACCAAGCGTTACTACTTTATCAACCCCAACCGGACCATTAATAATCCAAATGTCTTCCCTCTGTCGGAACTAAAATACCAAAATCTCAAAATCACACTCTGAGATGACCTCCCTTCAAACCATTAATCACCCCCAACATACAGGCAAACATTCTATCATCATATCGACATCGCGCGATAACCAATCGCAAGCATCATCACTACCTGAGCATAGCCTTAAGGCTCCCAGAAACACAGCTACTGAGCTGAAACAACATATTATTCCTCTGCAGGGCCATAATAACAGCCCCTCACCAATTACACATGGAAACATCTCTTACATTCGTAGCCCATTTCAACTTCTCAAAATCCTGATTCATAGCAAGCACTTCGGGACGCGTAAGATTGAGTAGGAATAAACATAGGCATAAGCCTCAAAGGATTAAACTCGCATGATGAGGAATCAAGAAGGGAATTACTCCTAACAGCCCTGTAGCCTCTCGAAGATAAGTACAGACGTCTCTGTACCGATCTGTAAGACTCTACTAGACTTGCTCATGACTCGTGAGACCTAAGGGAACAAGTGCTTTTACCATGTTGTCACGACCCAAAATCCCTAAGGTCGTGATGGCGCCGGACATCAATGTCAGGCAAGGCAAATCATTAATTAATTTAAATAATTCTCCGGTTTTATAATTTATGAAAAAACATTTTCTTTCACTTCATTACATATTAACCAAATAAAAAAAATTTTAAGTTAAACAATGGTTTAAATATTACACTTAAGCAAATATATCCCAACACATCCCAGAACCCGATGTCACAACTACATGAGCAATTTCTAAGAATTGTACAATTTCTACAAAGCTTGTCCGAAATACAAGTGGACAATGAAATTTAAAATAATGTAATACAGTATGAGGGGGACTCTGTCAGCTGAGGATCGCATTCGGATGATGCAGCTCGCCTAAGTCTCTGAATCCTCCACATTGCTATGAAAGTGCCTGTGCAATAAAAAGCACAGCAAGTGTAGCATGAGTACAAAAACAACATGTACTCAGTAAGTCGCCCGCCTAACCTCGGAGAGGTAGTGACGGGAAGTCAAATTAGACACTTGCTAAAGGTCAATGTAGAATATTCAAATGTGACACTAAGCATGAGTCTCCTATGAAATTTATTAAAATCAGGAATAATTATTATCAACTCTTTCCACATTTAACACTTTAAGTTTTCGTCATTTCAGTTGACAATTTCAATCATAATTCGGGATAAGAAACCTCAGACTTATTTCACTTTTTTACACATAAATTATCCTTCCTCATAATTGGCCGTTACAACTTCCTTAGGCCGATAAACATGTATAAATCACAACATATACGCAGTAAATATCATGCGCAAGCAATGCCGAGGGTCGACGGCCCGAACCAACATAAATATAAAATATGCACTGCCGAGGGTCAAACGGCCCGAACCATAGATGTATCTATATGCCCCGCTCATGAATTGATCATGCGACGAGGTTATACATAAAATACTAAGGCTAGCCTTCTCGCGAATCATACCTGCGACTTAGGTGCTCGTATGAATATACACAAATACAGGGTCATCCTGCTCGTGAATCATACATGCGACCCAGGCACCCGAAGTTACACATGCCCACACAATAAGTCCCCATTTTATCAAAAAAGTCATTTTCTCAGGAAAAGTGGTAAAATTCTTTTAAAAGGTACATCAAATATAGCTCTTAAATCTTTGTCTTGAAACTCATTTGCCAATTTTAATGATAATTTCGTAATACAACCCTATAAGGTACACAATTATCCGTGGAGGAATTAATTCTCTTTCTAGATAATTAAAAAAATGAACTCTAGTCTTCTTCAGATATTCAATTACGATTTCGATTATATTAGCAGTTTAGTATTACAGGCACAACACATAAGACATGCTAGTGGGTCCTAGACTACCCGGACATGGCATAATAGTAGCTACGCAAGGACTCCCTTCACCTCGTGCGTACATAGCCCCCGAAGATAATAGCATGTACTTAATTAATTCACCTAGGGGAACAATTCCCCCTCACAAAGTTAGAGAGGAGACTTACCTCGCTCCGAGATTCCATAACCGGCCTCCAAGGCCTTCCGATGACTCCAAACGGATGCACGACGCCCCAAAGCTATCCAAACAACGACAACCCAATGAAAATATACTCTAATATTGGCAACCAGTCCAAATTTATGATTTCCCAACCCCACCTAGTGAAATGACAAAAATGCCCTCAGGTCCACGTGCCCGGAATCCGAAATTTCTCGAAGATATATTCTACCCATAGCCTTACTAACTCAAATATACAATTTACTCAAATATTCATGCTCAATTCGTGGCTAAAACTCCAAATTACCATTTTCTAGGTTTCTTTAAGATTTTTCCAAATTTTCCTCAATTTCCCGAACCAAATCTGTGTAATAATCTTGTATTAAATTCAAAAACGTAAAGAAATTACTTACCTTGTGATTCTTGACGAAATCCTCTTCGTGAAGCTCCTTCAAATCGCCCATGGAATATGAAAATGGATGAAGAAATGACCAAATGCTTGCTCAATAAAAATCTGCCTAGTCCCATTTTCCGCACTTGTAGCCCCCTTATCGCACCTGCGGCCTCCTTGCTCCAGCCCAATTTCGCACCCGCGGCCAAAGCCTCGCAGGTGCGGATCACACCAGATGACAGCAACCTTCAGCTTTCTTCAACTTGAAATATTGATCTGTTAACCACCCGGAAATCCTCACGAGGCCCCCGGGATCCCGTCCAATTATACCAACCTGTTCCAAAATATAATGTGTACTTGCTCGAGGCGTCGAATCACTTCAAACAACATCAAAACCACGAATCACACCCAAATCCCAATTTTATGAACTTAGAAATTTCAAACTTCTACATTTGATGCCGAAACCTATCAAATCACGTCCGATTGACCTCAAACTTTGCGTACAAGTCATATTCAACATTACGGACCTGATCCAACTATCAGAATCGCATTCCAACCTCGATATCAAAACTTCCACTTCCGGTCGGATTTCTCAAAAACCTTCAAATTTCTATCTTTAGCCAAATGACCTACAGACATCCAAATTCACTTCCGATCGCGCTCCCAACTCCAGAATCACCATACGAAGTTATTCCCAGACTTGGAAATCCCAAACGGACATCAACAACACTGAAATGCACTTCAAGCCCAAATCTATGAAATTCTTCTAAAATGCTAACTTCCATAATATACGCTGAAACGCTCCCGGGTTGTCCAAAACTTGATCCGGACATATGCCCAAGTCCGAAATCATCATAAGAACTTGATAGAAACTTCAAATCCTGATTCGGAGGTCGTTTACTAAAAATTCCAATCTTAATTAATTCTTCCAACTTAAGGCTTCTGAAATGAGAATTTTGTTTCCAAATCAACTCTAAACTTTTCGAAATTCAATTTCGATCACACCTATAAGTCATAATACCTGAAATGGAGCTGCCTATGGCCTCAAGCCGCTGAACGACACGCTAGAGCTCGAAACGATCGGTCGGGTCATTACAGTATCCTTATAACCACTTTACAAGTTTAATTGTTACTCGTACTTCAAGGTAAACAGTTTGGCGTCCACCATGGGGTTAAGGATAATAGTGATTATTCAGTGCTAATTCTGGTGTAACATATTATTTTACGCTTATTTCTTGTCAAGAATTTTGTTTCAGGTTGAATCATGTCGAACTCACAAAACACATCTACACACAGTGACAACGGCCTCAAGCTCCACGGAGAAAATGATAATGTTATCACCCCATGAATCGAGGTGTCGCAGGCTGACCTCGGAGGAGCATCGCCTATCAACCTAGTTGATGTCAGCTCTCATGTTGCCTTGAATGCGGATTTAGGTGTAGACCCCGAGGGAAGTGTACGCATAGAGGGTCAAACGGATGGTCGAGGAACACAGGGCAGAAGAGATGAAGAAGTTATTCTCCAAGTAATATTTTAAATGCTGCAAGCCGAACAAAACTCCATTGCTCAGTAGTAAAATCAGCACAGGGCACCAAATAGGGCCGAACAAGAGGTTACTCGCCGTACCGAGCCAGTGCCTGAAAGGTCGGGTGATAATACTTCAACAATTGATCCTGCTATAATGAGGATGCTCGAGGAGTTTACTAAGAGAATAGAATCAGGAGAAAATAAAATCGAGGACAAGAGGTTACTAAGAGAAGGTGGAAACTTATAACTCTTGAGTTGACTAGATACTAGGGGCACCGCCGATCTTTAAAGGAATGGACTCCAAGAAGTTTGTGCAAAAACCATTCCCTCCGAGTGCGACTCTGAAGCCCATCCCAAAGAAGGTCTGTATGCCCGATATACCTAAATACAAAGGGATTTCAGACCCCAATGAGCACGTTACTTCTTATATGTGCACCATAAAAATAAATAATTTAGTAGATGGCGAGATCGAGTTTGTACTGCTAAAGAAATTCGGGGAGACCTTGTCAAATGGATCTATGATTTGGTACCACAACTAGCCACCGAACTCTATCGATTCACTTGCCATGTTGGAGGATTCGTTTGTAAAAGCAGACGCTGGTGCCATAAAGGTTGAAACGAGAAAATCAGACCTCTTCAAAGTGAATCAGAGGGATAACAAGATGCAAAGAGAGTTCATATCTCGATTCCAAACAGAACATATGGAATTACCACCAATCACTTATGATTGGGTTGTTCAGCTTTCACCCAAGGATTAAACGAGAGAAGTTCGATCGCATCGCGCCAGTTAAAATAGAACTTGATCGAGTACCTAACTATGACTTAGGAAGATGTTCAAAACCGATATCAGTCGAAGAGTAGGGTCAAGGATGACCAATTGGGAGCCCCTTCAAGTCCAGTACATCCAAATCGGTCGACCGGTAAAAACCAGAGAGATATAAATAAAAAATCAAGGCCGAATAAAGATCAGTATCAGCCATATGTTTTAGATCCAAGGAGCAACGGTTCAGGATGCCACTTCGCCCGAAATGATCGAAGGAGTGACCGAGAGAAGAATGCTCGGGGACTAATGAGTAAAACTGGCTACGAAAAATATGCAGATCCCATAGAAGCGCCTCGATTATTGGAGTACAATTTCAGTGTCGATGCATCGGGGATTGTATCACCAGATGGCCCAGGCCTATACAGACCGATCCCTCTCAAAGAAATCCAAACTTAGTGTGTAAGTATCATGGCACCCATGGCCATAGGACCGAAAACTGTAGACAATTGAGACAGGAGGTAGCTCGATTATTCAACGAGGGTCACCTTCGAGAGTTCCTCATTGATCGAGCCAAAAATCACTTCAGGGAAAGAGACGTCAACAGAAAGAACGAGCAAGAAGAACCTCAGCATGTTATTCACATGATCGTCGGCGGGGTCAACATCCCACAAGGACCTATATTCAAATGCATCAAGGTTTCGATCACCAGAGAAAAATGGACTCGAGACTATATGCCCCAAGGCACTCTATCGTTCAATGACGAAGAAGCAAAGGGCATCTCTCAGCCACACAACGATGCCCTGGTAATTTCTATTTTGTTAAATAAAATTCAAGTTAAACGTGTTCTATTGGATGTAAGTAGCTCAGCAAACATAATAGGATCGAGGGTCGTAGAGTAGCTCGGCCTGCTAGAACAAACTGTACATGCATCTCGAGTCCTAAACGGCTTCAACATGGCTAGTAAAACAACGAAAGGAGAGATAATTCTACCAGTAAATGTGGCCGGGACTATCCAGGACACAAAATTCCATGTCATCGAAGGCGACATGAGGTACAATGCACTACTCAGAAGGCCCTGGATCCACAACATGAGGGCAGTACCATCGACCCTTCACCAAATAATGAAGTTCCTAACGACGGATGGTGTGAAAACAGTTTACGGGGAACAACACGCTGCAAAGGAAATGTTTGCAGCCGACAAGGTGACATTGATATCAACACCTTCGACCTCAGCAAAACCGAGCACCAAAGATAATCAGATGACCAAATACCAATCATCGCCCCCAGCCTCGAACGAATCGGAGAAACAGGTAATCGAGGAAGAAGAAGAGGATTTTCTTACCCCTTGAATTTTTGTGGTTCCCGAAGAATCAGACGCTACCAAGTCAACGGTCGAAGAGCTGGAACAGATGATACTGAGCGAGTATCTACCCGAATGAAAGGTATACCTGGGAATGTGGTTGACCCTCGAACTCAGGAAAAAACTCGTTCAATTTCTTAATGATAACATGGATTTCTTTGCATGGTCCCATTTAGACATGACAGGAATCCCACCGGAGATAACAACTCATCGGCTGAGCCTGGATCCCGAGTTTAGATCGATAAAGCAAAATAGAAGGCCCCAGTCCGAGGTAAATCACGCATTCATCAAGGACGAGGTAACTAAACTTCTCAATATAGGGTCCATTCGGGAGGTACAATACCCTGAATGGTTAGCCAATGTAGTTGTAGTCCCCAAAAAGGGGAACAAACTTAAAATGTGTGTAGACTATAATGACTTGAATAAAGCATGTCCAAAAGACTATTTTCCCTTGCCTAACATCAATCAAATGATCGATGCCATGGCCGGCCACGAGATTCTTACCTTTCTCGACGCCTATTCTGGGTACGATCAGATCCAGATGGACGAAGAGGATCAAAAAACGACTTTGTTTATCACTAAATATGGGACCTATTATTATAATTTAATGCCCTTCAGGCTAAAAAATGCACGAGCTACATATCAACGCCTAGTTAATAAGATGTTTGAAGAACAGATAGGTAAATCAATGGAAGTATACATTGACGATATGTTAGTTAAGTCCCTGCGCACAGAGGGCCATTTGAATCATTTTCAGGAGACATTCAAAATCTTGAGGAAGTAAAACATGAAGCTTAACTCCAAAAAGTGTGCTTTCGAGGTCGGCTCGGGCAAATTCCTCGGCTTCGTGGTGTCAAATCGGGAAATTGATATCAACCCCGATAAGATTAAGGACATCGAGGACGTCACCATCGTGGACAGTGTGAAAGTCATTGAGAGGCTAACCAAACGGATAGCTGCCCTGGGCCGATTCATTTCGAGGTCATCTGACCAAAGCCACATGTTCTTTTCCTTACTCAAAAAGAAAAATAATTATTCATGGACCCCAGAATGTCAACAAGCATTGGAGGAATTGAAACGATACCTATCGATCCCACATTTTCTCCACAATCCAAAGGTAGATGAGAAGTTGTACCTATACTTGGCAGTGTCCGAAATAGCGGTAAGTGGTGTGTTAGTTCGAGAAGAACAAGGTACGCAGTTTCATATTTATTACATAAATCGGACCTTAGGAGATACTAAAACTAGGTATCCACACTTAGATAAATTGGCACTTGCATTAATTAGCGCATCTAGAAAATTAGAGCCATATTTTTAGTGTCATCACATATGTGTGATCACTACTTATCCACTCTGAAATGTTTTGCACAAGCCCGAATTATCGGGTCGATTGGCCAAATGGGCCGTCAAACTTGACAGGTATGATATCGAGTATCAACCATGAACGACCATTAAGTCTCAAATTTTAGCAGGCTTTGTGGCCTATTTTACGCCAACTCTCATACCTGAAGTCGAAAAGGAACTTCTACTTAAATCGGGTACTTCATCGGGGGTATGGACCCTTTTCACAGAAGGTGCCTCGAATGTGAAAGGGTCCGGGCTCGGTATTGTTTTGAAACTGCCTACAGGCAATGTTATTAGACAATCCATTAAAACAGTCAAATTGACTAACAACGAGGCCGAGTATGAGGCCATGATTGCTGGTTTCGAACTAGCTAGAGCCTTGGGGGAAGAAGTAATCAAATCTAAGTGAAACTCCCTACTGGTGGTAAACCAGGTAAACGGAACCTTTGAAGTTCGAGATGATAGGATCCAAAGGTACTTAGACAAGTTGCAGGTAACCTTGCACCGTTTTAAATAATGGATCCTACAACACATCCCTCGAGAGAAAAACACTGAGGCCGACGCACTCACCAATTTAGGGTCATTGGTCGAAGAGGATGATATTAGCTCGGGTACTGAATCTAACTCTCGAGGTCCGTGACTGAGGAAGGACATGCCGAAATAAACTCTATGAGTCTGCTTGGGACGGGAGAAATAAATATATCGAATATTTGAAGAATGGGAAACTTTCATCGGATCCAAAAGAGTCGAGGGCTTTACGGACCAAAGCCGCTTGATTCACATTAGACGAAGATGGAACATTGTACAGGAGGACGTTCGATGGTCCATTGGCGGTATGCTTGGGATCGGGAGATACTAACTATGTTCTATGAGAAATCCACGAAGGCACTTGTGGGAACCACTCTTGGCACCGAGTCAGTAGTTCCAAAGGTCATCAGAGTAGGATATTATTGGGATAGCATGAAAAAGGACTCAAAGGAGTTTGTTCGAAGATGCAATAAATGTCAAAGGTTTGCACCAATGATCCACCAGCCCGGCGAACAACTTCATTCGGTCCTATCCCCATGACCATTCATGAAGTGGGGAATGGACATCGTCGGTCCTCTGCCATCGGCCCCAAGTAAAGCTAAGTTCATATTATTTATGACTGACTATTTCTCTAAAGGGGTTGAAGCACAGGCCTTTGAAAAAGTTAGGTAAAAAGAAAGGATCGATTTCATATGGGATCACATCGCATGTCGATTCGGGATACCCGAGGAAGTAGTATGTGATAATGGCAAACAGTTCGTTGGTAGAAAAGTTACAAAACCCCTCCAAGATCACAAAATAAAGAGAATACTATCAATACTGTATCACCCTAGTGGGAACGGACAAGCCGAATCAATGAACAAGACTATCATCCAAAACATAAAGAAAAGGCTAAACGATGTCTAAGAGAAGTGGAGAGAAAACTTGCCCGAGGTTCTATGGGCGTATCAGACAACATCAAAGTCCTTCACTGGAGCAACTCTTTTTTCCTTAGTATATGGCTCTGAGGCCTTGATACCAGTCGAAGTCGGGGAGCCCAGCACCAGGATTTGACATGCAATGGAAGAATCAAACCACGAGGAATTAAATATCAGCCTCGATCTGTCGGATGAAAGACGAGAGGTGACACTCGTTCGAATGGCCTCACAAAAGCAACGAATTGAGAGGTACTACAACAGAAGAACCAACCTTCGACACTTCAAAGTCGGGGTCTTAGTCTTAAGAAAAGTCACCATAAATACTCGAGACCCTAATGAAAGGAAACTCGGTCCTAACTTGGAAGGACTCTATCAAATCCTTGACAAAATCGGGAAAGGATCTTACAAGTTTGGAACAATGAACGACGAGACATTGTCGAATAACTGGAGTATCACTCCTCAAGCGATACTATTGATAAGGTATGACTTTCTCTTTTCTTTCATTTTCTTAAACATTCAAAACTAACTCATTGCAGGAATTCGATCCAAGAAATCGATACCTCAGGTTTTAAAGTATGCGTTGTACTCTTTTTTGCTTAGAACGGTTTTTCTCCTAAATGGGTTTTTAGGGTGAGGTTTTTAACGAGGCAACAATTATGTGCTACCTGAGGATAATTCAACAGTATCCAAGGCTTCTTTGCAATCAACCTAGAATACTGGGGGGCATCACCCTCGAATGTTATGTATCAATCGGTGTCGACAAGAAGAAATTTTTAATGGGCCAAATGGTCGAATGAACCGTTTCTATATAGATTAGCCGAGTCCCGGCATCAAAACATGTACACATGTATAAATAATACAAATAAGCATTCTCTTTCTCGAACATCTAACATTTCGAAGTAAATTTTCTACTGTACGAGTCATGTGCCTATAATTCTGATCTATTGTGGAAAAATAACACTTGTGAAAAATGGCTCAAGGGCCAAGTACGAGCATACCTCGAACACTCGGTGATTGCGCACTCGAGCTATTTAAGTTTGAAATTACAAGCCCTCAAAGAGGCAACACTCGATATATAGGCCAAGGCCATCACACTCGGGGACTAACATTTCGAACAAGTTCGAAATGCTATCGGGAAAAAAGTCCAAGAGACATACCTGAAGGCTACGGACATATTAAAGACTACGGTCACTTAAAAGTGTAAGGCCGAAATAACGCGGATCAGAGACGTCTGACTTCCGCCATAGACAAAAATCCTTCAAATACTTTGAAAAATCGGTTAACTAAGGCTACCCTCGGTAAAGAAAATAAAAGAGGGCTTCGATAAAATCATCCCTCGAATAATAAAGACTTTGATAATATCAGCCTTCAAAAAAACCTCAAGAGGTGTCAAATTATCCTAACTCAAACGAGTTAAGAAAAGATAGGTTTCGGATCACTGGACCCTCGAAAAACCCAATGGGTACAAAAAACACATGCTAAGACATAGAAAAATTTTCACCAAGTCTTTTAGCCGAAAAGGGAAAAATAATAGCCATTTTTAGAGGCCTAATTATCCAAACTTAACAGCCTAAGGGCCGCTCTAAAGAGCCTAAGGGCCAATATAAAAGCCTAAGGGACAATGCAATTAGAGTTCGAGACCTAGTTCTCACACAATTCAGACCCAAGGGTTCCGTTATTCCAATCTTAAATAAAAGGAAATTATAGCTCGAAGGTTCACCCAAAAACCCTAAGGGGTATACTGCTGCAAGCTCAAAAAATTTAACAATCATTGATAAAAACCTAAGGGTTTATTTTATCCTCACAACTCAAGATTCATTCGAACTTCGTTATTAAAAGGTAACACATCTATCAATTCGAACGAGTCCCCGAGATAATTTCTCGAACGAGTTTCGAACTCAGAGGACTTGCCCTCATATAACCAAAAAACTTAAGGGTCCAAAAGCTTATGGATTTACTTCAGTTACGAGCCAAAGACAGTAAATTCACAACAGTAAAAAAATTTTAACGATTTTGATGAAGACAAAAGCATATGAAGGCATCAAAAATAAATTTTCTATTATACCAAAAACATGTACAAGGGGCAGTCAAAGTCTTACAAAAGAGAAAATAAAAGAAGTTATAACCTAACTACGACCGGGGCTAGTCCCCTCGAGACCGGTTTCCTCCCGAGCAGCTTCTCCAAGAGAACTTTCCTCGGCAGCCTCATCCCCGTCTTCTGCACTTCCGGACTCGCCTTGACTGCCCTCTGCATCATCATTGGAAGGGGATAGCTGCCTGGCTTCGGTCTCGAGATATTTGGCCCGAGGAATTTCCTTAGAGAGGTCAAAACCTCTAGCATGAATTTCCCGAGGGTTTCCTTCCGGGATTAGCACTTTGCCAAATCACTGCGCCATTGCTCCCGGTCATAAACCTCCCTTAGCTAAGTTTGGACAGCTTCTGCATCTACCCGGTACACGGTACATATCTATGGGCTTGTCCACCATGACCTTCATTTTTCGACCTGCGCCTTGGCCTCAGCAAGCCCGGCTTCGAGTTCTTCGACCCTCTTGGCCTGAGCCGAACTTTTTTCTCTAAGTCTTTGGAGTTGGGCCTCTGCCGAAGATAATTTGGCCAAAGTTGCCTTCTTTTTCGCAGCGAGGCGGTCCATTCTAGCTTTCCACTGATCACACTCGGTCTTGACCCGATCGACCTCTGTCTGGAGCAGCTCGATCTTCTCCACCTTATGATGCAGCTGAAATATCAAAGTGTTAGCTTCCACTATTGGGTCAATTCCATACTTCATCAGAAGGGTGGTTACATGTTTTTCTAACACGGCCTCCTCTTCATGAGCCTTGGCCACGTTAGCTTGAAGATCCTTTATGACCTCGTCCTTTTGGCCACAAAGAATCTTTAGGGGATTTCTCTCTTATGAGACCCTTGTGTGTTGGCAAAGAAGAAAACACAAGTTAGATTTGTGAGAGAATAACCTAGGAAAAAAGGTGAAAAAAAAATAATCAAAAAGCGATTGACACTTACTTTGAAAAAAAAAATTGGGCTTCCGCCATGAGGATCGAGGCGTCAGTAATATCGGAGGCATCATCGAACCCCACAAAGCAATCTCAGAAAGGGTCGCCAGCGCTAGAGCATCTGCAGACCTTGGTCTTCAACCTTTGGGCCTCCCTTATTGCCTCTTCAGAGAAGACCGACATTGAATGAAATTGACCTATTGTCATGGCCCCGAGTGAATCACTCGGGGCACTCTGTCCGATCTTTCGAGTTTCAGAATCGGCCCCGCCCCGTGTACAAGTTGATGATCGAGAAATCATCTCGACCTCAGGAGACCTGGAGTTCACCCCCGAATTCTTCTTTGAAGCCTCCTCGATGTGAGGCTCGGTTATAGCAGGTGGCAGCTCGGAATGCGAGGCGACCCCGGCGGCCTTTCAAGGGCGAACTATCAATGCCAAGGTATCTTCTTCTTCTTCCTCATCCTGGACTCTCAACTTTTGAACCGCATCCGCCGAAAGATCGACCGTTTTTCCCCTCACCCTTCGAGGTTTGGGTTTGGAAACATCGGATTGTAGGAGATAGTTTCTCTTCTTATCCTTTTCCGGCCTCGGAGCCGGGGACTTAGCTTCGCCACCTTCACTCGAAGTCCTCAGAATGGCATCTTTGGTCAGACCTACATGAAGAAAGATTAGTAATTAAGAAAATGTGCAACTGCTTAGAAATATGTAAATAGAGATCCTTACCATGTTTCTTGGCATCCCACCTGCCCTTAGCCAAATCCCTCCACACTCGTTCAGCACGAGTCAAAGTAGAGGCGAGCTTTTGGATCCAGTCTTCAAAATCGGGCACCACCTCGGCCATCCAAGGGACAACTGCGTGATTAAAAAGGAATGTTAGGCAAATCAAAAGAAGCATAGAATCAAAGAACAAAAATTCACTTACGCTTGGATTTCCACTCCTCAAGGAACGACATATTTTCCTTTGGTATTATGTCACAAGTCCTCACCCGTACGAATCGGCTCATCCATCCTCGATCTTTATCCTCATCGATGTTTGAGAAAAGAGTTTTTGTTGCTCGACAGTTAACCTAATTATCCCTCGATAGAGTCTGAGGCCTGTACAACTGAATGATATGGTTCAGAGTGAACTCCAACCCCCCCGGCCTCGTTGGAGTTGAAGCGCAACATGATCACTATGAGCCAAAGTGAAGGATGGAGCTGACCAAGGGTAACTTCGTACCTCCAGCAGAAGTCGAAAATCACCCGGTCGATAGGACCCAATGGGAAGGGGTAAGTGTAAACACTTAAAAACCCCTTCACGTGTGTGGTGACGCTCTCTTGGGGTGTAGGAATGTGCACCACTATCTCCGACCCGATTTGTAGTCCTGCTTCATGGTATCGACATGGCCCTTGGTAATCGAACACATGTACATCGATACATGTTCTCATCGGCCCAGCATCGTTGAGGGGTTATCGACTTTAAAATCAGTTTTAAGGACGCATGGGCTAGGAACATATTCATGGGGGGCCAGTTCTACCGGCATGTTATCACCGGCCGGCTGGGAGGAGGAAGATGGAGCTTTTTCTTTTTGAGGCACAGTTTTGGAGGTTTTTTCCATTTGTGTATGTGAAGGAAGTGGAAAGAAGGTGTAAAATTGGTGGCTCCAGTAAAAACTACGGTAGCGTAATTGTCGCGCCCCCCTTTATCCTCTCCTTTCGGATCCGTCAGGGTTTTTGACGTTGTTGGGACAACTCATTTCCTTTTGGGAAAGGGATGTGAAGGACTTGAAGAGTCGCCACCTAACGTATTAAGGTACGTCAGGGCACCTATTAAGGGTTATAGTAACACTAATTGAATAACCATAGATTGGGTAAGGGCTTGAAATTAATCCAAGGGGAAGGTGTTAGGCACTCCTCAAAGTCCACAACTGTGGTTCCCGGCCAAACAAACTTTGTGAATATAAGCAAGTAGCAAATAAGCAATCAAAGTATACACATGGAAACAAGTAATGGTTTTGAAAAGATTTGCAGTCTAAGCACACATATGTAGGGGATAGGGGAGTCCTAAGTTGTTTATCCTATAGGAGCACATCAATGCAATGCCCGGTAATCACTCCTCAGTGAGGGGCTACACATGGCACTAGAGCACCGGTCATCATATCCATATCTACCCTTTACCCCACCCCTTAGCGGTTATTAAGCGAGTTTGTTTAGCAATCTCTATGCATGTTGTTACCCGTCCATTCTTAATGGTCCTGGAGGAATTTAAGACCTCTAAGTATAGGTAGTTCTAGACACACCCCTAAGGTTTTAAAAGGATAAAATTCTAAGCGACAGGCAAGAACAAATAGGACTAATCAGATAAATGCAGGAACACAGTTATGAGGCCCAGATTTACCTCCACAAGTAATGCACATAATCAGCACGCCTCAAAAACACAAACAAGAGAGTTTTATTAGACAGGATGCTAAGACAGGACATCTAAGTGAATCTCAATGCATTGAAATATGCAACTTTATTTATAAATTCAATAGCAAGGACCTAATCAGTTTGCCTATTGATTTTAAAATATTTGTTTTTAAACAGTAAACACAACCAAGCAGTGCTCCAAATCTTAAAGAGATTGATTACCTAAGGCTTGCCTAGCGTGGGATTGTGCATAATAATTACCATAATTTTTAAAAAATAGTTCAGAAGTTGTTTTACCTAAAAGCATGATGTTCTAGGAGATACGATTATGCAGAGATTGTTACTAGTTTTATTAAGAGCAAGACAATTAGGTGTGACATTGTTTCTACCTTTCTCATGAGTCAGTAGTTAAACTAGGCGTGGTTAAGCAGATACAAATGAAATCCTAGAGTAGGATATCTAATATGCACATATAAATGCAGGATGGTTAAGACATAATTTCAGGATACACAGAATTCCTAAAGGCATAATTTCTAAAATGCACAAAGAGTTACAAGGTGATGGAGACATGATTTTGAATGCACAGGAGTAACAGTTTTATGTTAATGTTGTTTATTGTCCTAGGAGAAGGATTTCAAAGTGATAAACATAAAGCATGGATGAGATGCTGAAACAGTATACACGAAATCCTTGGAACATGGTATCTAGTGCATGCTTAGCATGGTTTTAATGAACATGTTGATCCTAAAACATTGATTCTAATGCAGATAGAAGCAATGTAAAGCTTAAAACATGATTTCTACCCGATGATGTTAATAGAACTATATGGCTACCCTCCCCGTTTCACTAGCCATCCCCAATATTTGTTTACAAATAATTATTATAGACCAGTAGCTGAATGAATTACATAAATAGATAGAAAAGAAGAAGTTAAACTGTAGGGATCCTGAAGAAAGCCCATATATACCAGGTGTTCATAACCTCAACTGTCAAAGTTTCATAGCCTTTCTCATGTCCGCGTGTGTCAGAGTTCCCTAAGGACCTCAAGGATCTCGGGCAGTGCTCACACCCAGATTCCATAGCCAAAACTGAGTAACTGCAGTGTGGAAGAGCCAGCCCCAGTGCACCAGAGTTCATAGGGATCTCACAGGAATCCCAAAGCAGTCACACACTGGAGGGGCAAAACTTAAGGACCTAAGAGTAGAGTGAGAGTGCCAGACATGGTTTTGAAAATGATTTGGTATAAAAAAGTATTGAAAAGACTCAGTTGAAGTTTATAAAAAGTATGAAGTGGTTTAGTAGTAAAATAGTTTGAACAAGAGTAGGGTAATTAAAAAAATAGCAGATCAACTACAGAACATAACAGGTTCAGCAACACTCAAACAATAGTTCTTCACACAGGGGTAAGGGGGTTGGGGACAAATACAACACCCAAGGTGAGCACATAAGCATAGAAGTCTCAAAGAATAGCAGACAATATGTCATAGGTTCTAGAATTGTTAATTGGGGACATGGTTGCATAGAATCAGAAGTGCTTAGGGACTTGTGGGATTAGGGATAACTAATGATGTAAATATAGTATATGAGTATGAATTTCAGAACAAATAATAGAAGACATAGTGGTATCAAACAGCATTGAGCATACAATCAGAACAACTTAAGGTAACAATTGCACAATAGGTGCATACCAGAATTACGCAACTCATAGACAAGCATTCAAAGACATGGTGGAGTCACATGGAGACAGATTACACAGGAAGCAAACATGTTCATAAATAGGCTGATCCTATATAGGGATTATAACATAACTAGTATACTAAGTAAAATAATTGAAACACATGTTGAGAACCAAACAATAGACAGAAACAGATTAGGAAAATGATAAACTAAAGCAGTAGAAGAAACACATTGATTTTGGAACTTGAATTTAAAAATCAGAACGTACCAGTAAGGAGAATAGACATAAGTGAAGAACAGTAAAGTGCAATAGTTAGACTTGGCTTGCAGCCGGTTAATTCAGTAACAATAGCAAGTAACAAAAGTAAGCAGAAGAGTTTTTGAGTGTATGAGAGAGTTTGTGAACTAATGTGAGTTCGTGTCTATAGAAGACTGTCTAATGAGAATATAAGAGAGAAATATATATAGTAGTTTGAAAGCTAGGTAAAATAAGGTAAGAGTCAAATGGTTTAGTAATTATAGAACTCAGAATCAAGTAGAGTAAAATCAGTCCAAGTCTTCCCTTAATTAAGGGAATCAACTCAAATGGTAGAAAGACAGGTAACCCGTACATAAATCATATGTAATTGATAAGGAAAGGTTTCAAACATTACAAGTATAGAACAGGTAATTAGGGCTAGATTCATAAAGTTATAATTAAGGGAACAATACTAAGAATCAGTAAGTAATACAATCAATCGTAAAAAGGCAAGCAGTAATTTAAAAATCATGAAAAATAGGGAAATAATCAGAAATAGGCATACGAGTATCAACCCAGGAAATCAGGGGTTCAAAGAATCAATGTAATACTAACTTTAAGGGAGATATTATAAACTTCCAAGAACAAACAAATAAACAAAGTAAAAAACAGGCATAACCAAATCGGAAACCCTAATGAGATGTTACCTGGGCGAAAATCACAAAATACTCAAATTAATCGAAGCAAATTCATGAGAATCAAACATACAAATAGGTTGAGTGAACAGACAGTAAAGACGAACTCAGAATCCAAAACTAAAGCCAAGAAATTAGGGGTTTTCAACATAACGAATTAGGGTTAAAAGTAAATCTAACAAAATCGTTTAAACACATAAGAATCAAGAAATAACACTTAAAAATCAAAGAAAATCATTTTGAAGAAAACGTTTCAAAAAACCCTGGTTAGGAAAATGAAGAGACGTTTCAAAAATCAGAAAGGTTTTCATAGAAAACAAGTAAAATAGTTCAAATATTCTCAGATCTGTTACAGATCTAAAGAGTTAAGAGATGAAATTAGGGTTTTGAGAGGAATAACCCAGTGATAGAGAGAGACCGTCTTAAAAACCATAGGTCTAGCAAGAAGATAGAATGATCTTACTCAATCGAGCCATGGTGGCCTGAGAATGGTGAAAATAGGCCCAGGTGTTAGTGAACGGCCACTGGTCCCTTGAGGACCTCAAAGACAGCATGAATCCCGGCCATAGGAGAGTCATTAGGGCTAGGAGTGGTGGTGAGCCACCATTATTAACGGTGAGCAAGCAACCGGCGAAGAGGAGTTAGGGTTAGGCAGAGGGAGTTTGAGAGAGAATGAGAGGGGTGGCGGCGGAGAGGATGAGGGAAATGAGGGGTTTTGGTGGGGTAGTTGTTAAGTTAATTATGGTAAGGGCAAACCTGGATAGGATTTAAGCGGACTGGGACGGGTAGGATTTAGGTTTGGGCTTGGGTTTGTTGGGCCAGGTATTTAAACATATAAAGGACTAATTTCTTGTAAGAAATAGTACAAAACCGTATGCATGGGCTATAATTGCAAAGTTATTGTAATTATAGCTAAAAGGTGCCAATTTGGCTATTTATGGAATACTTTGGTCTTAATATGACCATAAATAATAAATTAAATGAAGAAATGTTTTTGAAATCATTTGTGATGCCATTTTGTAATTATTTATTGGAAATAAAATACTAGACAAATTAATAAAAATGTAGAAAAATTATGAAAAAATACCAATTGCTACTAATGCATGATTTTGAAGGTATATGTGCAATTTTAAAATATTTTGGGAAAAAGTTGGGTATCAGCAGTTGCCCCTCTTTACCTAGAAAGGATGAAAGAGTTGTTGGGTAAAGACATGATGACCAATTTTTGACCGAGATGCACTAATATGATGTTGGCAAGACAAGGTTTAGTCTTGCAAAATGGAGGGCAGAGCTTGGCCCGAAAGAGGAGCGAAGTAAATAATTCTTGAGAAACAGCGCTAAGTCTCGGTGAAGAAATTAAATTGGAGGTAGAGCTTAGCCTCAAGAAAGTATGGAGACAAAGCTTAATCTCATGCAAATGAAGGCAGAGATTAGCCTTATGCAGATGACGACGGAGATTAGCCTTATGAAAATAGAGACAGAGCTTAGTCTCATGCAGGGGAAGGCAGAGATTAGCCTTATGCCGGGTGGAGGTAGAGCTTAACCTCATGTAGATAGGAAGGCAGCGATTAGCCTTATGCAGATGGAGGTAGAGCTTAGCCTCATGCAAAATGCGGGATAGAGCTTAGTCCCATGCAAGATGAAGGTGGAGCTTAGCCTTATGCGGAAGAATAAATAGCAAATGATAGTACAATTTCTTAGCTGGTAGCAGATTTCGACATTGCGATTGGTGTGAGAATTGTGACTACAGAGCATGTTTGTTCTTTGTGCTGATAGAAAATTTCGGCAATTGCAACTGTTTTGAGAATTGTGACTTTGAAGCGTGTTTATCCTTTGTTCCTGCATCCAAAGAAAAATTGTGAGTTCTGTGGATGGGAAAGGTTAGTTCATATCCCCGCTGGCTTTGCTTGACTCGTTCTGCTTGGTCTGATAATCCTGTTCAAGTTACCGGGGTAGCGTTTGCTAAACAGGGCTATTTTTGAAAGCAAGCATGCATGATTTTGCAAGGACATAGTATGAAACATATTTTAAGAATTTTTAGATTAAGCGACAACCGTGACACGGTTAAAGACATTGCAACCTCTCATGCTATAGAATTTTGAGGGTCCTCCTCAAAATTCTTCCCCAGTTAAATGGGTTGACGTTTCTGACTGTTGCGCATGCTGCGGTCAGCTAAACTTGCTTCGGAATTTTGAGGGTCCTCCTCAAAATTCTGCCCCAGTTTCAGGGGGAAATGAGATTTTTGTTGAATTATGACCGAACCCATAGGGCCTACGTATCCCCTCTTAAACGGGAATCAGGTCGGGCGTAGTTCAGTTTACATTATTTGAGAAAGCATAAAGAGTTACACATAGTAGCGCCTGACCGCATCAGAATTTATTGCTTTCTGATGGTATTCCACGAAACAATCCACGGACGACTGAAGTTCATGCTTTGCACAATTTTCAAACAGGATGTGTATGTTTGGAAGGAGGAAATCATCCTTTGGACTGGCCCGGTTGAGATCTCGGTAGTCGACACAAACCCTAACTTTTCTGTCTTTCTTGGGCACTGGCACGATGTTGGCTAACCATGTTGGATATTAAATTACCCTAAGGACCTTGGCGTTGACTTGCATGGTAACTTCTTCTTTGATTTTCAGACTCGTATCAGGCTTGAACTTTCTGAGCTTCTGTTTAACCGGCAGGCACATTGGATTGGTCGGCAACTTGTGGGCCACAATGGATGTACTTAGACCAGTTATGTCGTCGTACGACCATGCAAATATGTCCTCATACTCCTTCATGAATTGAGTGTATTCCTCTTTCTCTGATGGCTACAAATGGATGCTGACGCGAGTTTCTTTGACAGTCTCTGAATCTCCCAAGTTGACTACCTCTGTTTCGTCCAGGTTGGACTTAGGTCTGTTCTCAAAATCCTCAACTTCTCTGACAATTTCATCGGGTATTACATCCTCTTCTTCTGAATTGATGTCCTTTTGTTGCGTTATCTCATTGCATGTCACAATCATCGGTTCATCAATACAGGGAATAGTAATGTTGTATAGATAAAAGTAATGAGAGAAAAACGATAATGAATAAATATTGATTCGTTGAAACGTAAAATAAATTTTGATAATTTAAACAAATATTTTGGAATATCGAGATTTTATTGGAAAACAAAAAATGCAAAAAAGGAAATCATTAGCAACAAAATGAAGTAAATAACGTTGTTCAGCCTTGCTACCCCGGGACTCGTCGAGCCCTGGATGGTTTGACGGTCCAATTCTTGAGGAATGATCCCTTGATCACAGCTTGGCTGGTAGGGCCTTCCTTTTCCTCATCCTCAACAATAACACAACAGTCCATGCCTTCATCTTCCAGGAATAGATTATTCAAAGCTGCTAGAGTTTCTTCTTCTTCTGACCCCCATATGATATCAGCTTATTGGAAAGTCTGCTCCAAATGTGGTATAGGTTGTTCCAATGGATAGTAGGGACCAAGCCATGGTGGCGACCAGTCTTCTTACTCCTGCGAAGTGTATTTGTATCCCAACCCAAAAGTGGTGCCGTGGTGCTTCAACTATATCGATTTGGAAATCCCCTGAAGATTCTTACCGAGCCGTTTCCCAGGCTCGTACCTTCTCCAGTTCAATATTTTTTCTATCTTACTTTCCCACCACATATCCTTGTCTTGCGTTGACCCGCTCAATGTGGTGATAGGTTTCTCCACCCATCCTTCTTTTACCTTCAACTACCGGGATGGTCTGGAGACTATAGATAGGGTTTCTTCCATCTCCGTGGATGATTACTTCCTGGTGGTTCCATTCAAATTTCACTGCCAGATGCAATGTTGATGCCACAGCCCCAGCGGCACGTATCCATGGCTGCCCCAATAACAGGTTATATGACGCGGATACATCTATCATCTGAAATTAATCTCGAACCATGTAGGTCCCATCTGTAGACAAAGACTCAATGCTGGCCCTCTGAGAACCGTCGAAAGCCTTCACATTCATGGACCCTTCTCTTATCTCGTACAATCTTTTGCCCAATCTTTTGAGCGTTCTCAATGGGAAAATGCTGAGGCTGGATCCTCCGTCGATTAGAACCCTGGTAATGAAATAATCTTCACATTGAACAGTGATGTGCAGTGCCTTGTTGTGACTTAGCCCTTCAGGTGGCAGCTCGTCCTCGTGGAAAGTGATCTTTTGACTTTCTAGCACCTGTCCTACCATGTTGGCCATTTCTCCACTGGTGATGTTATTAGGCATATATGCTTCATTCAAAACTCTCATCAAAGCATTCCTGTGTGCTTTCGAGTTCTGTAGCAATGACAGGATGGATATTTGGGCTGGAGTCTTGTTTAGCTGATCTATGACTGAATATTCTTTGGCTTGCACCTTTCTCCAAAGATCATCTGGACCTGTTTCAATGACGGGTGGCCTGTTGGAAGCATGTTTGCTAGATTCTGCCAAGTATTCAGGTGTATAGACCCTGTCGGTCCTGGTCATCCCCTGTGCGGCACCAGTTTCTTCCATCTTAACCTTGCCTTTCCTTCTTGCTTCAGCCACGTAGTCCCAAGGTACGACATTGGTGTTGAAAAGCGGCGGGGTTGACACTATCACTGTAATTGGTGCGGATATCTTCACTTCAAATGGGACTGGGGGCCATGGCAGGTGGGATTACCTTAACCTCAAATGGCACAGGTGCATCCGCAGGTGGTGCCACTTCAAACTTGAATGGGACTGACGCAGCTACCTGAACATCTCCTGACGGCTGAATCTGGACTATGATGGGATTAAGTGTGACCGCTAGCTTCTTTGGGTCATCACCTCCTTTGATTAATCCAATCGTCCCCTCTAGGTCCCATTCTCCCTCTATCTATATTATGTTGATGCCTCCACCCCTATGGTCTGGGAGCGGATTGTTGCGGATATTGGGAGTAGCTTCCTTTGTTTGGATGACCTTATTATCAATCAGAGACTGGATTTTATCCTTAAGTGAACGACATTCATCAATTGTATGCCCCTTCATGCCGGAATGGTATGCACAGGTTTTATTTGGGTTAACCCATTGGGGTGGATTTTCAGGGGTTACAGCAGTGATAGGAGTAACATAACCAGCAGCTTTTAATCTTTCGTACAGCTGGTCAATAAGTTCAGCAATGGCAGTATATTTCTTGTGCGGCCTGCGGTCAAAATTGGGTCGAGGTCTTGGAAAATTTTGGCGAGCAGGGGGTGACTGGAAGTGAGAGGGTTGAGAGTTGTATGTATGATAAACAGTGGCTGGTTGAGAGTATCTTTGAGACGTGGGTTGATAAGCATGTGGGGGTGACGGTTGATAAGCAGATGGAGGTGCTGGCTGATATGTAGGTGGGGGTTCTTTGTATGTGAGTGGGGAAGTTCGATATACCAACGGGGATTTGGGTCCATGTTCAACCATTACCGTCCCTGTATCTTTCTTCTTGGCCATAACACCAGACTGCAAGGCTTTGTTAGTGGCTTGTAGTTATTCGAAATTAGTAACCATTCCGCTCTTAATCCCTTCTTCAATTCTCTCACCTAGCTTGATGATGTCAGAGAATTTGTGGTTTTCAACTACCATCAACCTCTCATAATACTGCGGGTCTTGTGCCCGGATGAAGAATTTGTTCATTTTTTCTTCATCTAGGGCAGGCCTGACCTTGGCTCCTTCAGATCTCCAGTGAATGGCATACTCGCAAAAAGTTTTGGTGGGCTTCTTCTTGAGGTTCTGGATATAAAATACGTGTGGAGAATTCTCCATGTTGAACCTGAATCGATCCATGAAATCTGAGGCAATGCCTACCAAGTTGGACCACTTCTTAGGGTCTTGGCTGATGTACCAAGACAAAGCATCTCCGGTGAGGCTTCTCATGAACAATTTCATGTGAATCTTCTCGTCTCTTCCTACTCCAACCAATTTATCACAATAGGTTCTCAGATGGACCCTGGGATCACCTGTACCGTCGAACATCTCAAACCTAGGAGGTTTTTAACCCTCTGGTAGTTAAACATCATGCTGTATGCAGAGATCTTCATAATTCAATCCCTCAACTCTTTTACTTCCTTGAGTTCTTCGTCCAAGTTCTTAATGAGCATATCCTTCTCACTGGATTCAGGTGTGTAAGAAATAGGTTGGGTGGAGTGAGGTAGAGTCTCCACGTATATGGGGTTGTTATGATAGCCTAGCACCTATGCATAGAGGTGGTCATCTGTGGGCTTTGTGGTTCAGGGATGATCAGTGGGGTGTTTCTCAGAGTGTGGCAAGTGTTGCATTGTGGTGGAATAGTTTGATTTTTCGGTGGAGTTATATGGTGGTGAGTTATGGGAGGGTTCTGTTTGCTTGGGGTATTCTGAGGAGGTATGGGGTTTTGGGTGTTCGGATGATTGACATCTTGAACACTAAGTGAGAAGGACAGATTCGCCAAGTTTCGCACATGTTCAAGCTCCCCTTGGAGTTTCAACAACCTTTGCTCGAGTTGTGACATAGCACCATTCTTAACATGATTGTCAGGATCTTATGTCCGTTCAGCTTTCGTTGTGTTGATATTGCTCAAATCTTCCATTTTGCCTTGGCCTTTTCCTTTAAGTGGACTAGAAGGAAGAGGTGGTGGAGGGCCCCTGGATCTTGTGTGATACGATAATGATGCCAGAATGCACGAACCAACCTTTGGGGAGGGGAATAAAAGAAAGTAAACAAAAGCAAAAACAAAAGGTAGCCAAGTCAGTAAGGATCATGAGAAAATATTGCAGTATTTAAACACACATTGCAGGGATATAAAAGCGTGTCCTAATTTGGGGAGCCTCGTTGTGCCCGAGGTAGGCCTAGCGACAAGTCGATTTGGAGAACTTAGATACCAATAACTGCCTCATTTCATTAATGTAAAAGTAGATAAATCTAAAACGACACTGGATAATATAAGTCACTAATGGCACTTGGCCTTATTACATTTGAAAAGGCAGGTAAATCTAATCTACTTGGTCGCAAAAGGACCTTCCTCGGGCTTGATCTTCTTGTCTCTGTCGATCAGGTTCCCCAGGTCGTGCATGCCCAATAGTAGGTATACTGTTTCTAGATGCCCTCTTTCGCTTCCCTCAGCTTTCTGGCAGTCGGTTACTCTTTTCCTTGTCTTCGCCTCTAGTTCTATCAGACCTTGCTCCAAATATTCCAACTTCTCATTGGATTTGATAGCCCTTTCCTTCCACTCATTGATCAGTTCCATACCAGTCTTGTGTTGCTCCAGATGCTCGGCCTCGGACTCACGAACCCTTTTGCGCAGTTTATTATATTTCACTTGGGCCTCAGCACCTTCGTCTATGACACTATTTCCCCCACCGATTCCCGGCTCAACTATCCCTGCTATGCTGTCTTCCAACCATGATAGGTAAGAGCATATATGCCCTGCGTGGTACCTGTATGGCTCGATGGTTTCCTTTTATATAATAACCTTTAGATTCCATATATGCTAAGCTTCACATTTGTACGGGGTGTCTTCGTCCTAAAAATCTGCTCTATAATGACTTATTTTAGAGACTTGCGGTACGACTTGCTTCCTGCCTGCCTATCTCATAACCATGATGGGAGCATAAGGGTATATGCCCCTTAAACCGATCAACACCAAGTGCGGAGAGTCCCTCTATCTGATGATGAACTTACTAGTAGGGAACCATTCGAACATCCATTGAACTTGGTTCTCTGTCAAATTTTCAAAAAACTGTGCCCATTCTGTAGCATTTTCCGGTTGAGCAAACATGTCTTGGATGTAGGTCATTCTCTTAGGGTGATGGAAGGCTATATTGTCATTCCACGCCCTTCGTGGAAACTTGTGACGATATTGACCCCTTTGGAGATGCTCCAATAACCAAACCTGTGGTAGCAGATTACAACCCTCAAAGTGTTTGAACCCCTTCGGGCAGCGGTCCAAGGCTCGGTATATGTCTTCTATGATCATAGGGATAATGGTATATGTTTTCCCTCGATCCCCTCCATTAAGGTTTTGGCTACCATAGCCAGTCTAGTGTGAATCATGTCTCATTTGCTCAGAAATACTATCATACCCAGGAAGCAAATGACAACACAAAAACCTTGCAGTGAATATGACCCAAGGAAGTAATAGAGAATTCATCGTGGAAGATACGATAGGATTTTCTATGGCCATATCGTTCATAGAGATAGTCAAAAGGTATGTAGGACTCTGTCAGGCACTCTAAATCATCATTCCTTTTTAAACCCATCATTTTCAGGAATCCCCTAGCGGCACGGTTTTCCGGCACCAACAAACCTGGACTATCCCAAGGTAATCCCGCAAAAACCCCTATCTCCTCCAAGAGGGGGGTCATCTATGTTGCCAAAACGGAACACAGGCCTTTCTCTATCCCAGAACATAGTGGTTACTTCAATCAACATATTTTTCGGTTGGATATCCAGTAAAGAGGGTAAGTTTTCGAGGACCCTCTTCACATGGTCTTTGTCACTTGGCGAAAGGTCTTCCCACCAATCCAGCAACAATGGTGGTATTCTTTGGACCATGCCGAACCTGGGGACTTCGTACCTCATTTTATGAAAAATAGACAAGGTTAGACCCTTTCCCCCTCCGGATTCAACTACTTATACATTAGTGATTAGCATATTGGCATTTATTTCTCCAAATTAATGCACAGATCGTGATCGTGCCCGTTGGGATTACAAGAACCACAGTGGACTTTTGGATAAGGCTGTCTTAAAGGGTTTTCATGCGGACAACATATTAACCCGGCTAGGTTTGACCATGATGCATGTATGGTTATAATAATAGTAGGGTTTTTGTGGGGTTTATACTGGAACCCTCAAGCGGACAACTTGAGGGGGAAAGGCACGGAATCGTCGATTGCACCGCTGATCGACTAGTTTTACCGCAAATAAGCCTTTCCGAATTTAGGGGTATATAAAATGGAAGAGCACAACCACTCATCAAGTGTTGCTATAGGATTTGTATAGGAACGAGTAGAATATGATGTTGAGCATGATTATGCAACAATAAAAAAAATCAATAAAAGCATGGCGTCATGTATTTGCACGTTAAAGCAGTAAATACAACGGTTATGATTGAAAAGCAGTTACAAAGGAAAACAAAAAGAAACATGTTAGTTTCATTTAAAAGAATAAATACTTGGGAAAGTAAACAATTAATTGCACATAAAGGGAAAGGGAAAGGGGTGCAGGTTTTAGCAAAATAAAGACAAATTCACAAAGCAGTTTGAAATACTAAAAGCCTAGAATTCCCCAGCTGAGTCGCCACGCTGTCGCGCCCCCCTTTTTCCTCTCCTTTTGGATCGGTCAGGGTTTTGACGTTGTTGGGACAACTCATTTACTTTTGGGAAAAGGGATGTGAAGGACTTGAAGAGTCTCTACCTAACAAATTAAGGTGCGTCAGGGCACCTATTAAGGGTTATAATAACACTAATTGAATAACCAGAGATTGGGTAAGGGCTTGAAATTACTCCAAGGGGAAGGTGTTAGGCACCCCTCAAAGTCCACAATTGTGGTTCCCGTCCAAACAAACTTTGTGAATTTAAGCAAGTAACAAATAAGCAGTCAAAGTATACATATAAAAACAAGTAATGGTTTTGAAAAGATTCGTAGTCTAAGCACACATATGTA
Source organism: Nicotiana paniculata (assembly GCA_005239505.1). Lineage (NCBI taxonomy): Eukaryota > Viridiplantae > Streptophyta > Magnoliopsida > Solanales > Solanaceae > Nicotiana > Nicotiana paniculata. Next base: position 14,669 of record MDKI01219628.1, on the reverse strand, counting down.
GGGGATAGGGGAGTCCTAAATTGTTTATCCTATAGGATCACATCAATGCAATGCCCGATAATCACTCCTCAGTGAGGGGCTACACGTGGCATTAGTGCACCGGTCATCATATCCATATCTACCCTTAACCCCACCCTTTAGCGGTTATTAAGCGATATTATTTAGCGATCTCTATACATGCTATTACCCATCCCTCCTTAATTGTCTTGGAGGAATTTAGGACCTCTAAGTATAGGTAGTTCTAGATAGACCCCTAAGGTTTTAAAAGGATAAAATTCTAAGCGACATGCAAGAACAAATAGGACTAATCAGATAAATGCAGGAACACAGTTTTGAGGACCAGATTTACCTCCACAAGTAATGCACATATCAGCACGCCTCAAACAAAAACAAGAGGCAGTTTTATTAGACAGGATCCTAAGACAGGATATCTAAGTGAATTTCAATGCACAAAAATATGCAACTTTATTTATAAACTCAATAGAAAGGACCTAATCAGTTTGCCTACTAATTTTGAAACTTGTGTCTTTAAACAGTAAACACAACCAAGCAGCGCTCCAGCTTTTAAAGAGATTGATTACCTAAGGCTTGCCTAGGCATGGGATTGTGCATAATAATTACCAGAATTTTTAAAAAATAGTTCAGAAGTTGTTTTACCTAAAAGCATGTTGTTCTAGGCGATACGATTATGCAGAGATTGTTACTAGTTTTATTAAGAACAAGACAATTAGGTGTGACACTGTTTCCACCTTTTTCGTGAGTTAGTAGTTAAACAAGTCGTAGTTAATCAGATGTAAACGAAATCCTAGAGCAGAATATCTAATATGCACATATAAATGCAGGATGGTTAAGACATAATTTCAGGATACACAGAATTCCTAAAGGCATGATTTCTAAAATGCACAAAGAGTTACAGGATGATGGAGGCATGATTTTGAATGCACATGAGTAACAACTTTTATGTTAACGTTGTTTATTGTCCTAGGAGCAGTATTTCTAAGCGATAAACATAAAGCATGGATAAGATATTGAAATAGTAGACACGAAATCCTAGGAACATGGTATCTAGTGCATGCTTGGCATGGTTTGAATGAACATGTTGGTCCTAAAACATGGATTCTAATGCACATAGAAACAATTTAAAGCTTAAAACATGATTTCTACCCGATGATGTTAACAAAACTATATGGCTACCCTCCCCGTTTCACTAGCCATCCCCAATATCTGTTTATAAATAATTATTACAGACAAGTAGCTGAATGAATTACATAAATATATAGAAAAGAATAAGTTAAATTGTAGGGAGCCTGAAGCAGGCCCATATATACTAGGTGTTCATAACCTCAACTGTCAAAGTTTCATAGCCTTTCTCATGTCCGGGTGTGTCAGAGTTCCCTAAGGACCTCAAGGATCCCGGTCAGTGTTCACACCTAGATTTCATAACCAGAACTGAGTAAGTGCAGTGTGGAAGAGCCAGCCCCGGTGCACCAGAGTTCAGAGGGATCTCACAGGAATCCCAAAGCTGTCACACACTGGAGGGGCAGAACTTAAGGACCTAAGAGTAGAGTGAGAGTGCTTGACATGGTTTTGAAAATGCTTTGGTATAAAATAGTATTGAAAAGACTTAGTTTAAGTGTATAAAAAGTATGAAGTGGTTTAGTAGTAAAATAGTTTGAACAAGAGTAAGGTAATTAAACAAACAGTAGATCACCTACAGAACATAACAGGTTCAGCAACACTCAAAAAACAGTCCTTCAACCACGGGTAAGGGGATTGGGGACAGATACAGAACCCAAGGTGAGAACATAAGCATAGAAGTCTCAAAGAATAGCAGACAATATGTCATAGGTTCCAGAATTGCTAATTGGGGACATGGTTACATAGAATCAGATGTTCTTAGGGACTTGTGGGAATGGGGATAACTAATGATGTAAACATAGTATAGGAGTATGAATTTCAAAACAAATAATAAAAGACATAGCAGTATCAAACAGAAATGAGCATACAATCAAAATAAATTAAGGTAATAATTGCACAATAGGTGCATACCAGAACTAGACAACTCATAGACAAGCATTCAAAGACAAGGTGGAGTCACATAGAGACAGATTACATAGGAAGTAAACATGTTCATAAATAGGCTGATCCTATAAAGGGATTAGAACATCACTAGTATACTATGTAAAACAAGTTAAACACATGTTGATAAGCAAACAATAGACAGAAACAGATTAGTAAAATGATAAACTAAAGCAGTAGAAGAAACACATTGATTTTGTAAAGACCCGTAAATTTTCTTGACTAAAAATGATGTCGGGTAGATATATTGTTATATCGGTAGTAAATGTTAAAACGGACCATTTTGGAGTAAAAAGTACCCCAGGACTTAAAATATTTTCAGAATTGCACGGCTCCGCGGTCCACTATGCGATCGCAGATCAGGTATGCGAACCGCATAGTGGTCGCATACCTGGAACGTTGCTGTCCATTTTGAGGAAAGATATACGGCCCATAATGCGATCGCATTTCACGAATACGGGCCGCATAGTTCTCGCATTCTTGCACCTCTCTTTTTGCGGAGGGAGTTATACGATCGCATAAAAGGTATGTTGCATACCTGGGCAGTCTGCTTTCCTTTTTGGCCCATCTGAAGGCCATTTATGCGACAGGCGCATAACAGGAATGCGATCGCATTCCTGACCGCATACCTGCTTCGGGGCTTCTAATTTCTAATTTTAAAACCCGACCCCTAGTTTAATAAAACACCCTTACCCTTCATTTTTAACGACTATCTGATCAAAATAGAGAGAAGTGGGAGTGGGTTCTAGAGAGAGAAGTCCTCATCTTCCCCAAATTGGTCCTCCATCTCTTCTCAGGCCTGGAATTAATCGAGCAGTCGTCATCTTCTTCGCCATAAGAGGTAAGTCTTCACTCCATTTCCCCAAATTCTCAGATTTTAGTTAGAATAGAACACACATAGGTTGGTTCTTCAAGAGGAAAGTTAAGACCTTGCATGCATGAGAATAATCTACTATAAAATAGCAAAGGGAAGTAGGATAGGGCAACCTTTCACTAAAAAGAGGGCTAGTTAATCTAAAGGACCACATAGTATTTGATAAAATGCCCAAATGAGTTCAAGGTTCCTAACTCTAAGTTTGAATGTGTCACATTGTAAATCAGATTGAAGGCATTAGAAGGTCCAGTGATTTGGGATATAAATTAAAGGGAAATTCCAACTCGAGGTATGTATGGCTAACTCTAATCCTCATAGGATAAGCCTGTTGTGGTCATTTTCCGGGTATGACTCTCTTATTGACCTTCTATGGAAATTATGTGCTTTATGTGCTTAATTGAGGAATTCTTGTTTCCATGTTGCTATATGCTACCACCATATGTCACGACCTAATTTACCCTCCGAAAAGTATCGTGACGGCACCTAGTCTCTATCACTAGGTAAGCCTAAAATTTGCAGAAATGACTGAATCAATAAAATAAAGACAGAAAATATCTCAAGTGGACATAACGTAGCTGCTCAGCATATACATTTTTTTACTTCCCAAAACTCGGAATGTCACCATAGTCACAAGCTCTGTACTAAATATAGCTCTATACAATGAAATAGTGGAAAAATATACAAGTCTTCTATGCCTATACTAGAGTAGAAAGGGACTCGTGGGATTCTGCGGACGCGGCAGAATTACCTCGCGGTCTCCTGGCTGCTGATAGGATGACTCCTAGCCACGATACTAGGTACTGGAACCTGTATCTGCACATGGGGAAAACATGCGCAGGAAAGGGCGTGAGTACTCCACATTCGGTACTTCGTAAGTGCAAAGCCTAACCCCAGTCAAGTAGTGACGAGGTCAGGTTGAGGCCCTACTGAGTTTGTAAAACAATCCAATATACAATTTAAAACAGTGAAAAATAGATAAGCAATGATAAACAGGATTAACGAAGACGGAAAGATTTAATAACATAAAAAGAGCCCTCTGCTCAGCACAGTATATATCTCAACAGTAAATGTGCAATGCAGTAGAAGGGGAAAGCTCTCGGATCTCAGTCCGTAGTCCCAATTTAAATATGTTATGCAGTATAGGGGGAAATCTCCCGATCTCTGTCTGTAGTCCCAATTTAAATATGCATTTCAGTACAGGGGGAAAGCTCCCGGATCTCGGTCCGTAGTCCCAATTTAAATATGAAATGCAGTACATGGGGAAAGCTCTCGGATCTCGGTCCGTAGTCCTAATTTAAATATCTAAAGCAGAAGTATGTCAATTATGACTTAATTAAAAAGTTCAGCAAGAACAACAGGTAAGGATAGAGTAAAACTACCTAAGCATGATGTGACTAGTATCAAATAAGAGGAAATCAAGTCAGAACAGGTAGGCATGCTTACTCTTAGGCTATCTACTCAATTAAGATACGAAACAATAATATATGAATGAAAAATGAGCGATTTCATGGGAGTAAAAATAGGATTTTAGCAACAATGATCCGTATACCCACTCGTCACCTCGCGTACACAGCGTCCACACAATAAAATCAGTATAAAAATGCCTAAGGGAAAGTCCCCAACATAGAATTAGGCAAGCCACTTACCTGGACTGCGCTAATCAACTCAATACCAAGCTCTTGCCACTAGTATCTGACTACGGGTGGCCCAAATCTAATCAAATCGATTGCATGGTGTAAATATCACTTCAAGGGAAAAAAATAGCTAATTATTTATAAGCTAATACGCAAAATTAGGAAATTCTCCCAAAAAGTCCCCAGAGCCCACGTCTCGAATCGGGTAAAATTTATATTTCCCGAACACCCATTCGCTCATGAACCCACTCGATCAAGAATAAACAAAAGCCGACGTCTAAATCTCCCTAAATCCTCATATTTCTACTTGGGAAGATCTCATCCCATTTCCATGGTTTTTCATCCAATTTCCTTGATAAGATTGAGGAAAATGATAGAGATTAATGACATATAAAGGGATTAAGGTTAGAAAATGTTATCCATGATCCTCCTCTTCAAAACCCGCTGAAAATCGCCAAGTCCCGAGCTCACAATCGATTTTGGAATTATGAAATTCAAACCCTCAGATTTTTGGTATAAACTACCCAGACATTTCGCACCTGCGACACTGGGATCGCACCTGCGGTGCCGCACCTGCGGAAACCCAATCGCAGGTGCGGAAGTTCATTAAGTGGCCTTGGGTCGCACCTGCAGCACCCCGTTCACACATTCGTGCCCGCACATGCGGAAATACCATCACAGGTGCAGAAATTCATATAATGGCCTGGGGTCGCACCTGCGGCTCCCCCTTCGCACTTGCGTGTCCGCACCTGCAGAAATACAATCGTAGGTGTGAGACACCAGAACCAGAATGGTTCAGCTTTTCTCAATTCACAAAACTCACCCGTTGAGCATCCGAAACAACCCCGAGGCCCCCCGGGACCTCGACCAAACCTAACAGCTGAACCTATTACCTTGTTCAAACTTGGCTGAGCCTTAAAAACACATCTCATAACAACAAAATCATCAATTATGCATAGATTCAAGCCTAAGAACTTAGGAAATTTCTAGAATTCACATCTGACGCCGAAATACGTCTAAACTCATCCGAATGACCTCAAATTTTGTACATAGGTCATAAACGACATTACGAACCTGCTGTTGCTTTCAAAAATCCATTCCGAGTCCGATATCAAAATCTCACCTATCGACCGAAATCGCCGAAATTCTAACTTTCGCCAATTCAAGCCTAAAACCGCAACTGACCTTGAAAACACATTCCGAGCACGCTCTTAACCTCGAAATCACCCAACGGAGCTAACGGAGTCGATGGAATTCCATTCCCGATCCTTCTTCATACAGATCTAGCTACATCCATAATTCTAAAGCTAAATTCCACATTTATGGACTATGTGTCCAAAATCACCCCGGATTTCATCACTCAACGCTCCGACAAGTTCCAATAACATAAATAAACATGGGAGAAGCGGTAAATAGGGGATCGAGGCGCAAATTCTTAAAACGACCGACCGGGTCGTTATATCCTCCCCCTCTTAAGAAAATCATTCATCCTCGAACGAGCATAGAAACATACCTGGAGCTGGGAAAAGATGAGGGTACTGACTCCGCATATCCTGTTCGGTCTCCCAAGTCGCCTCCTCGACTGGCTGACCCCTCCACTGAACCTTTACTGACGCAATATCCTTTGAACTGAGCTTTCTGACCTGCTTGTCCAATATAGCCACAGTATCCTCAACATATGATAGATCCTTGTCCAATTGGACTGAGCTGAAATCCAAGACATGAGTCCGGTCACCGTGATACTTCCGGAGCATGGAGATGTGGAACACCGGATGAACCCCTGCTAGGCTGGGAGGCAGGGCTAGCTCATAATCAACCTCCCCAATACGTCGCAACACCTCAAAAGGGCAAATAAATCTCGGACTCATCTTGCCTTTCTTCCCGAACCTCATGACACCCTTCATAGGCGATACCCGAAGCAAAACCCGACCACCAGCCATAAATGCCAAGTCACGAACCTTTCGGTTCGCATAGCTCTTCTGCCTGGACTGAGCTGTGCGAAGTCTCTCCTGAATCACCTTCACCTTGTCCAGGGCATCCTGAACCAAGTCTGTACCCAACAATCGGGCCTCGCCTAGCTCAAACCATCCCACGGGAGACCTGAACCGCCTACCATACAAAGCCTTATACGGCGCCATCTGAATGTTGGACTGGTAGCTGTTGTTATAAGAAAACTGTACAAGAGGAAAGTATCGATCCCATGACCCTCCAAAATCCATGACAAGCACGGAGCATATCCTCAAGAATCTGAATCGTGCGCTCGGACTTCCCGTCTGTCTGAGGGTAAAAAGATGTGCTCAACTCTACCCTGGTGCCTAACTCCTGCTGAACGAATCTCCCAAGCCGTGAAGCGAACTGAGTACCTCTGTCTAAAATGATAGATACTAGAATACCATGGAGGCAAACAATATCTCTGATATAAATCTCAGCCAACCTCTCCGATGAATATGTAGTCAGTACTGGAAGGAAATGGGCTGATTTGATCAGTCGATCTAAAATTACCCAAATAGCATCATGCTTCCTCAAAGTCCGAGGAAGTCCAACCACAAAGTCCATGGTGATCCGCTCCCACTTACACTCTGGAAGATCAATCTGCTGAAGTAACCCTCCCGGTCTCTGATGCTCACATTTGACTCGCTGACAGTTGAGACACTTGGCTACAAACTCAACTATATGTTTTTTCATTCTTCGCCACCAATAGTGTTATCTCGGATCCTGGTACATCTTCTTGGTACGCGGATGGATGGAATACCGCGAAATATGGGCCTCCTCAAGACTAAAATCCCGAAGCCCATCCACATTGGGCACATAGATACGGCCATGCATCCACATCACCCCGTCATCTCCTATGGTCACATCTCGGGCATCACCCGGTCGGACTCTATCCTGAAGAACCAAAAGGTGGGGATAATCATATTGGCGCTCTCTGATACGGTCATGAAGGGAAGATCGAGCAACCACACAAGCTAATACCCGGCAAGGCTCAGAAAGATTCAATCTCACGAACTGACAGGCTAAGGACTGAACATCTAAGGCTAGAGGCCTCTCAGCTACATGAAGGTATGCCAAACTCCTCAAACTCTCTGCCTGGCAACTCAAGGCGTCGGCCACCACATTGGCCTTCCTCGGGTGGTATAATATAGTGATGTCATAGTCCTTTAGCAACTCCAACCACCTACGCTGGCGCAAATTTAGATCCTTCTGCCTGAATATGTGCTACAAACTCCGGTGATCCATGAATATCTCACAGGGAACACCATATAAATAATGACGCCATATCTTCAGGGCATGAACAATCATTGCCAACTCGAGATCATGAATAGGGTAGGTTTTCTCATGGACCTTCAATTGTCTGACGCGTAGGCAATCACCTTACCGTCCTGCATCAACATCGATCCTAAGACAATCCTTGAAGCATCATAATAAACTGTATAGGATCCGGAACCGGTAGGCAAAACCAACACAGGAGCTGTAGTCAGGGCTGTCTTGAGATTCTGAAAGCTCTCCTCACACTCCTCAAACCATATAAAAGATGCACCCTTCTGGGTCAGTCTGGTCCTAGGCGCTGAAATGGATGAAAATCCCTCCATAAAACGACGATAATACCCAGCCAAATCGAGGAAACTGCGGATCTCAGTAGCTGAGGACGGTCTGGGCCAACTCTGAACTGTCTCCACCTTCTTCGGATCTACCTTGATCCCATCCGAAGACACCACGTGGCCTAGGAATGCCATAGAATCAAACCAAAATTCACACTTAGAAAACTTGGCATACAACTTCTTCTCCCTCAATGTTTGAAGCACGGTCCTCAAGTGCTTCTAATGGTCCTCCTGGGACCTAGAATATACCAGAATGTCATCAATGAACACAATGACGAAAGTATCAAGATACGGTCGAAATATGTTGTGCATCAGGTGCATGAAGGTTGATGGGGCATTGGTCAGCCCAAATGACATAACAAGGAACTCATAGTGGCCATATCTAGTCCTGAAGGCAGTCTTCGAGATATCCGGTCCCTGAATCTTTAATTGATGATAACCGGAATGTAGATCAATCTTGGAGAACACCCTAGCACCCTGTAAATGGTCAAATAGATCATAAATGCGAGGCAATTGGTACCTGTTCTTCATTGTCACCTTCTTCAGCTGCCGGTAGTCAATACACATATGCATTGAGCCATCTTTTTTCTTCACAAATAATACTGAAGCGCCCCAAGGTGATACACTGGGCCTGATGAATCCCTTCTCAAGAAACTCCTGTAACTTCTCCTTCAACTTCTTCAACTCAGGAGGGGCCATGCGATAAGGAGGAACGGAAATGGGCTGAGTGCCCGGCAACAAGTCAATGATGAAATCAATGTATCTATCAGGTGGCATACCCGGAAGATCAGCTGGAAATACATCAGAATAGTCCTTAACAACTGGAACTGACTCAACTGTAGGGGTCTCAGTACTAACATCTCTCACATAAGCCAAATATGCATCACACCCCTTTCCAACCATCACTGGAGCCTTAAGAAAAGAAATGACTCGGCGGGGAGTATACTCCAAGGAACCTCTCCACTCTAACCTCGGAAATCCTGGCATAGCCAGTGTCACAGTCTTCGTGTGACAACCAAGAATAGAATAATAGCGAGACTGTCAGTCCATACCCAATATAACATAGAAATCTACCGTATTGAGTAGCAGCAAATCAGCTCTGGTCTCAAAACCACTCATAGTAATCAAACATGACTGATATACACGATCCACAACAAGAAAATCTCCCACCCGAGTAGAAACATAAATAGAGGAACTCAAGGAGTCCCGGGCTATCCCCAGATGTGAAGCAAAATAGGAAGACACATATGAAAATCTAGAGCCTGGGCCAAATAATACCGATGCATCCCTATGACAAACGGGAAAAATACCTGTAATGACTGAATCTGAAGCAATGGCCTCGGACCGGGCCGGAAGAGCATAGTTCCTGGCCTGGCCTCCCCCTCTAGGGAGACCTCGACCTCTCCGACCTCCACCTCAAGCTACCTGAGGTGGTGGGGTAGCATCTAGGGCTGGAAGAATAGCTGGAGGACCTGGTGGAAGACGTAGAGCCTGATAAATTTGAGGGGGTGCACCCTGATAAATCTAAGGTGGTGCGCCCCTCCTCGCTCTGGGGAAATATCTGATCATATGATGAGGGTCTCCACACTCAAAGAAACCCCTCGTAGGACGTGACGGCTGTTGCTGACTCTGAACTGGCCTGCTGGGCTGGCCAGTGATAGCACCTCGAGCAGGAGGCACCTGAGATACTGGTGGTGCATAATAAGGCTCCTAAGGTCTAGGAGGAGCTGGAATACTTATGGCTGATGGGAGAGCTGAATGAACAGGGTGACTCACAAAACCCCTACCATAGCATGTTGCTGGTGCACGGGCTCCTGAAAAATGACCAGTCTCTCAAGACCTCTTGGACTCTCTCTCTTCCCTGCCCCGGGCTGACATAGTCTCAATCCTCGGGGCAATACTCATGGCCTGCTGGTAAGTAATATTGGTCTCCAGCATGCTGGTCCGAATGCTGGGGTAGAGTCCCTCAATAAAGCGCCGAACCCTCTCTCTAACAGTGACAACCAAAGCTGGTGGATGGCGAGCCAAATCACTGAAACGGACTGCATACTCTGACATAGTCATGGCACCCTGGCGTAGCTGCTCCAACTCCGCATGCCAAGCATCCCTGAAGCTCTGAGGCACAAACTCAAGTAAGAACATCTTGGAAAACTAAGCCCAAGTAAGTGAAGGTGACTCGTCTGGGATACTAAGCTCAAAAGCACGCCACCACTGATAAGTTGCACCCCTCAGCTGGAAAGCAGTGAAAGAAACCCCACTCGTCTCCACAATACCCATAGTGCGGAGAATGCGATGAGACCCCTCAAAAAAACCCAAGGCATCATCCGAAGCTAGTCCGCTGAACTCAGGTGGGTGGTACTTCTTGTACCTCTCAAGTCGGAGCTGCTCTGCCTCAGGAACAGCTATCCTAGTCTCATGCTGAGCTGGAGATGCTGGGGGCATAGGAATATACTCTGGAACCTGCCCAATATGAACCCTCTGCTTAGAAGTACGGGCCGCGGGAGTCTGTGTCCCTCCTCCGGCCTGGGATGTAGCTGGAGCTATCGGGAGTAGACCCGCCTGAGACATAGTACTGAAAGCACTCAAGAACTAGGCCAATGTCTCTTGGAGGTCTGAAGTAATAGTAGGGACCTTTTGTGCCCCTTCAACTGTAGCTGTTGGGGGCTCCTCTGCCTCTGCTCTAGCCGGTGCTCGGGCTACACCGCGTGCTCGACCCCTGCCCCGGCCCCTGCCTCTGGTGGCTCTGACTGGGTGCTCGGGTGCCTAGTCATCAGTACGTCCAGTACGGGTACGAACCATCTACAAGCAAGAATAGAATAGAATTTAAATTTGATGACAGCAACTAGCACGATAAGGAATTCCAATGAATTTGATTGTTCTTACTAGTTACATAGCCTCTTGAAGATAGATACTGACGTCTCTGCACCGATCCGCGAGACTCTAATAAATCGGCTTGTGACTTGTGACTCCTATGAACCTAGACGCTCTGATACCAACTTGTCACAACCCAATTTACCCTCCGAAAGGTATCGTGACGGCACCTAGTCTCTATGACTAGGTAAGCCTAAAATTTGCAGAAATGACAAAATCAATAAAATAAAGACAGAAAAGATCTCAAGTAGACATAACGTAGCTGCTCAGCATATACATTTTATTACTTCCCAAAACCCGGAATGTCACCATAGTCACAAGCTCTGTACTAAATGTAGCTCTATACAATGAAACGGTGGAAAAATAAACAAGTCTTCTATGCCTATACTAGAGTAGAAGGGGACTCGTGGGATTCTGCGGATGCGTAAGAATTACCTCGTGATCTCCTGGCTGCTGATAGAACGACTCCTAGCCACGATACTTGGTACTGGAACCTAGATCTGAACATGGGGAAAACATGCACAGGAAAGGGCGTGAGTACTCCGTAAGTGCCAAGCCTAACCCCAGTCAAGTAGTGACGAGGTCAGGTTGAGGCCCTACTGAGTTATACCGGAGTCTTCTATGGCCGTATGATTGTCCAAAAATATGCTGCTTGGATAATGCTCCAAAATCTTGAGTGTATCCATAGCGTATTAACCCTGGATCTTTGATCAAATAATTCTTTCGTTCCATCTTAGCTTTCTTTCAATGTAAGCTATTACTTTTCCTGGTTTTTCTGCCCCCTTGTTGCATCCATACTTATCTTATCTTAGTGCTCACACTTGCCAGAGTTTTCATACTGCTCATATGATCTCGAATATTACTTTTAATTCTTACTTCCCGTTCATTAGCCACGGTAGGTTCCACTTTCCTTTGGAATGCTTATAATAATGTTGCGAGATTGTTGTTATACAACCATTTCCTCTTTAGGTCGTTGTGCTTAGGTTGAAGCCTTATTTCTTATCTCTTCAGCTAGTATTTTGTTGTAATACTTAGGGAGAACCCTTGACTCTCGTAAAGTTGTGAGCTTATTACAGACCTTTTTAATGTCCTAACTTGCCTATAATAATCCATAGTTTCTTACTTCCATGCCCTTGTACTTGTATGGTTGCTTCTCAACTGATATTTTGACTGCGTTCCTAGTGGCACTTTCTTTTAGTCACTAGAACCACTTAATTCTGGCTTAATGCCACATTACTCCATATTCCCCCTTTTAGGGATGTACTAAAAGCTGAAGCCACGAGGATCTACCTATATATATTTTACCTCTTCATCTTTGGCATCGTTTCTCAACATTAATGATCCTTACTTGCCTTGCGGAAATTCTTCTGTACCAAGGATGACAAATTCCCTTACTCGCGAGGGTGACACTTAGCGTAAATGGCACATACAGTCTCTTAAGCTTAACTTTGCTCACATCGCTTGCTCTAGGGAAGCGTCTCTCTGAATGACTATTCTCTGAATTCATCGTGAATCTTCTTCTGTGGTCCGTCCTATTATTGCCGGAATGTGATCTGAAATTCTCATGATGCTGACTACTACCAAATCACTCAGTCCCTAATTCATTTTTAGTTTATCTTGTTTGCCAGTCCATACTGATTTCTATTACTCTAGGGAGTAACTCTCCCCTCTGGTAGTCGCATTGGAGTTACGAACTTATTTCTCTAAATGAGGATATAACCTTATGGCCTATACTCTTTCGTTGTCTTAAGGCCTGTCACCTATCGTCTCTTCATTCACTTGACTAGACTGTGTAATATTGTCATTTCTTATTCTCCTTTTTTTCTATCGGCTTTATCCATGTATCACACCTTATTCATAATGCTTCCTTATCTCTCTTCTCATTACTCTGCTAATATTTCTGCATATCCCCTTTCTTGTGAAAACTTCAACACGACATTCTTTCGGTTTTAGCTCTCTTTGCTTCATTCATCGGCTCTCTGGGTTGCTCAACATCCTTCTCTACTAGGTATGAGAGCCACACTTAAGGTAATATTTATCCCATCCGGGCTTTCAGTGCCTATCTTCTGAATGCTAGTATTCACATCTAATCGTAATATTCTAGAGTGCACCAGCTGGGTGTCTCACAAGAAGATCTATTGGCACATTTGTAATACCCTTCGGAAATGTCAACTAATGCAAATAATTTACCCATCATATCTTCTTATACTACTTCTGATAACCCCCATAGGGCATATCTGGAATGGGTGCGACCAATTGTATATACCTCTCTTACTATTTAATATAACTCAAAAAGCTTACGTTCCTCTGCCTGAATTATAAACACTGTTAACCTTTGTTGACTGGGAACCTCAAACCCTTCTTTATCTTGCTTCTTTTGCTTGTTGAAACTTGTATTTATCTTCTTAATATCTCATTTTCTTTCATCATAAAGGTGGATAGGCATTCTTGCCTTAAGGCTTCTTATCAAGAGGCTTACACCTTTTAGTACGCACATGATCTGCTAAAGATCTCACATTTACTTTCATAAGCATGATACAAAGTCGAGTTCCTCTAATTCAACACTTCCACGGCTATATCTCTTATCGATCATCTTTCTGAACGTAGGCATTATCTTATTACCAAAAAAATAGAAGTTCGGACTTGAATTCTTATAAGTGAGCTCTACCACACAATCTAGAGTAAGAAGAAAGAGTGACAGTCTTAAATGCCCTGTAGCCTCCTGATTATAAGTGTGGTGCATGACACACCCATAAACAAGACTCTACTAGACATGGCTTGTAGACTCCCTAGGACAGAACTGCTCTGATACAACTTTTGTCACGACCCAAACCGATGGGCCACGACGGGCACCCGTTACCTTACTCGACCGTGTACCAACGTAACGTATCTTTCTTATTACATCATCATATACACGTGACATACAAGCATAATATGCCAACATAATTATTTATAAACTCAAAACATAGGCCGACAAGGCCGTAGTATCTTTCACGTACAAGACATATGTCTACAAGCCTCTAAGAGTACATAAATGTCGTAAAGGTCGGGACGGAGTCCCGCCATTCCAAACAATACACGTCTAAATCATACTAACCAAACAAGCAACTCCGAAGCAAATTTAATGCACCAACATCTTCTGCTGAGCTGATAGCCTACTTGGAGGGCTCTCGACCTGTCTATCGGGACCTGCGGGCCTGAAACGCAACATCCCCAAACAAAAATGGACGTCAGTATGAATAATGTACCGAGTATGTAAGGCACATAAATAAATACATAAGATACATGGATGATATATAGAGTACATGACTCAACCTGTAAGTCTGAATAACTTTCTAAATCATAAATTACTTTTAGCGTCATGCATATGCGTATGAATGTCATGTCGTGCATAGGTACATGTTTCATAACATCATCAGCCTCTGAGGGAATCCCATCATATCATATCGGTCACTGTGGGAAAAATCATTATCGTATACCAGCAGATCAAGTGGTGGTGCATATATAACGCCATAACCTTTCCCATATCCCATATACATATACATATAGATACATGCATATAACACCGTTTGAATTTTATATATATATATATATATATATATATATATATAT